>JAECWT010000209.1:600000-808753 GCA_018150885.1 Drosophila tristis | reverse complement strand
GAGCGTAGAGGCGTCTCAGGGTGTCCACCAGATAGTCCCAAGATAAAAGGCGTTAGAGTCCGGGTTCTTCAAATATATATTTCGGGGGTTTGTTCTGTGCTTATGTATTTATGTATTTATGTCGCGAGCAAAAGCCGGCCGTTTTGCTTAGGGTGGAATAGCGAATTAATGCTCGATCGGTTGTACTCCAGCTGCCGAGGGCTGTCGGCGGCGAGAGCGGGAGCGTGAGCGTGGGCGGGAGCGCAAGCGTGGTGAATATGCGCGCGAGCGCGCTTCACCGGGGGAAAACCGCTCATAAGCGTGAGAGCGAGAGCGAGGGCAACAGCTTGCGTAGCTGGATTGCTAACAGTGGTGTGGCTGGAATGCCCACAGAGCTGGTGCCCCCCCCAGCACCCTCCTCACTCTGAACATTCTCCCCCCTTGCAGGATTGCAAAGACCCTACATGCTCCGATTTAAAAGCAAGGAGGTTGCTGATGAATCCGGGATTCCTATGACGGGGCGGCTCACAGGAAGACGAGGGCGCACATCGGCGCTGTACGCTGAAGATGAAGGCGGCGGTGCCGCAGAGGAGCCAGATGGGTGCCGAGACTCGGGAAGGTGGAGTAACGTGTGGTGGCTCCGGTTACACACCTTACACCGATCACCGCTTCGGCAATCCTGGGCGGAATGTCGGTGAGCCAGGCAATTGGTACAATAGTTGAAGTGGAGGACAGCTTGGAGCCTCCTTTCGGAATCCAGGCGGAGAAAGCGGCGGCATTTCCGTAGAGGATGGATTTCAGAGCAGACTCGGCATTGGTAGGACTTAATACCCCGTGAACGTCTGCTCTCCACGGTGCGGTCGAAACGGGGTCGAGAACCCATGTCTGTATGTGAATGGCTAGGGCGAAATGAAAAAGTCGAAGAAGCATTAGAAGTGAGCTTGGAACGGATGACGGGCACATTTGGGACATTAGAAGCTACTCTGGAAATTTGACAAGAAAAGGATGCAACTTGATGGCTCGCCGTATTGGACACGGGACCAGTGAGCACCCAACCAAAAATGGTTTCTTGGCCGAGAAGAGAGCCACATATGTTGGGCTGTAAGCCGCTTGACATTACCGATGGTAGGATATCGGCTCCAATCAGGACATCGATTGGTGAGCTCTCGAAGAATGTAGGATCCGCCAATGGAAGACTCGGCAAATCTTTCAAGAAACTTGGCGAGATAGGATGCAACGGAAGGTTCTTTTGCCAATTCGGGGATAACATAGGCTTTGGCGTTTAATTGTAAACCAGGCCTCGTTGGAGAGCGAATGGAAAACTGACAGAGCTTATCGGACTGAGCGGATACTGTCTGATTGAGGATCAAGACCTATGTCTGGATATGTTGGAATGGCAATTGAATCATGTTGAAAAGACGTTCCGTAATAAACGTTGCGTCGAAGTCCGAGTCGATCAGAGCGCGGGCGTGGAAATTCGTTCCCAGGTGGCAAATGCTAATGATTGCTGTGCCTAGTAGGACAGAACTTGTGCCGGAAGCGAAATACGTTTGAACATTAGTCGGATGTTCGGAAGAACTTGAATTTTGTGCGGCAGGTACTTGCCGGCTTACGTCTGGCAAAGCTGTGGAATTAAGTACGGATGTGGAATTGGGTACGGATGTGGAATGTGACTCGCTGGTAGCTGGATCGCCACGATGCAGAAGCGTGTGGTGTCGTCCTCCACAAGTGTTGCAATTGTGGGAGCTTTGACATTCTCGAAGCAAATGGCCTTTTGCGAAGCAATTTAAGCAGAGCTGCTTTTGCCTTATGCAGCTGGAGCGAGCATCAACGGTCATTTGTAGGAAATGAGGACATAGTCGGATTGGGTGATTCTCCTTGGAACAGAGATCACATGTGCTCTTGCTCGGATTCATGTTGCTTTGGAACGAGTGCGCTGTCCTTGGAACAGGATTGCCTTGGGAAAGGAACGGATTGGACTGGCTTCGGGAGGATGGCGGATTCTGACTGCCTTTGGCGGGTGGCGGATTCGGAGCGCCTTGGGAAGTGGAAGGGTCGCACTCGATAGCCTCTAGCGTTAGGTATCGCTGAGTCAAGAAGGAGTCGATTTCCTTCCAGGGCGGCACCTCCTTTTTGTCCGTTACGGACGCTTCCCACAACGCCCGGCTCAACTTCGGCAATTTGGAAGCGCAGATGGTCACAAGCAGACTATCCCAGTTGTCCGTGCAGACGTTGGAGACCGCTAGCGCATTTAGGACTCCTTGCATCGTACTTTGAAGATCCTTCAAGGCACGACTGCATTCGGATGTTACGCGGGGCAAAAAGAGGAGGATGTTGATTTGGTTGGTCACCAGAAGCCGATTATTTTCATATCGGCTGCGGAGAGCCAACCATGCGGACTCGAAACCGTCATTAGTGAGGGGGATTTCTCTACGATGGCCTTCGGATCGCCCCGGGTCTTCTCGGTGAGATAGTACAGCCTCTCTACCGGAGACAATCTAGGATTGTTGATCACGACCGCAGTGAACAGATCCCGGAATGTAGGCCAGCGGACGTAGTCCCCTGAGAATGCCTCAATGTTGACGGGAGGCAGTCGACAGCCGCCCTGTTGGACTGGCTGTGAAGGAGGAAGAACTGTGGATGTGGTCAGTTGGGCATTGAGGTCACTGAGGCACTGCTCAAATACCCCATAGCATTCGCCGTATGTGTCACGGATGTCCGCTTGGATTTCTGGCTCCTCGTCCGTCATCGCCGCGGAGCAGGCCTTATATTCGGCCTCGACGTCCGTCCACATGCTGAGGATTTGGCCTCGACGGACCTCGGACAAGGAGGCGGATGGGGCGGCGGTGATGCGCTCTGCCAGGTGCATCAGTCGGCCAATAGCGGCGACCAATTTGGTCCGAGCGACTGAGGTGGCGGATTGAGCCATTGTGATACAGTGGCGAGAGCTGACGGGGCTGCTGACGAAGGAGCCCTTCGGATCTTGTTTGGTCACAGCTGGAACTTTCAGAGTGACAGGAGACGGGAACAGGACCGATTTGGTCCTTGCCGCAGGGCTGCTACTGGCTGCTCTCGGGGTGAGGGGTGCCTTGATTTTCTGAGTCGGCGTAGTTCCGGAGGCGGACGAGGTGCGTAGCCGGTTGGAAGAGGTCACAGGCAAAAGCTGGTTGCCGTCCTTGTGACCTGTTGGCATATTCCGAACTCACACACGCACAGAAAATCGGACTTGGAAGTCTTGGAGGGACAGAAGAATGATCTGAGTGAAACAAATATAACCCACTTATGGAAGGCTGTCAGGAAAAAGGCCTCGAGCTTGTTGGAAAACAATAGTCGGGTCGACTCGGATTGTTTGAGATCACCGTGAAGTGAAATTTCTCAAACAATGAGTGACTTGTATTGCACTGAGCCGAGGAGAGGACCGGTCACACTGATTTTGGCAATATTTTGCAAATATTGTTAGTGCGGGCTCCTCCGTTTACCTCTTTGACGCAGTCGGGATCAGAACGGGGTTATTTGCGGATGGACGGCGGACGGAATGGCATTTATATCCTCGATAGTTGATTGGAATGGGCGATAGTTTGCTCTTTATGTCAGTTTGGATCGACAAAGTGCAGATAAACCTAGTCGCCGTAATCGTTACAGTCAAGAATATGACTGTGGATGGGCGCTGGAGAACTATCGCGAGAAATACCGAAGAAAAAAAGAAAAAATCGGAAAAAGGATGACGAAACGGTTTAGATTAGAAATCGTGGATCGTTCAATTTATTCCTATAGTGTCGGTGTGTTTGTTTGGAAATTGTCTTTTTTTATATTTTTTTTTTTTTATTTATTTTTGGTCGAACGCAAAACTTGGTTACGATACCGATATTTTTGGATTGCGCCACCTCTAATGAACGGAACAAAAAAACAACAACAAAAGATCGAAACAACAATTTGCCAATTGGCAGTGGAAATTGCCAAATAATTATTATAATTGCGCAGTGCTTTAGTCGCGAGTAATTTATTTGGAAAGTGGAGAATTTTGGAGTTGGGGTAGCGATCGTGAAAAGTGGCTGGAGTGCACGGATTGTACAAAATCGCGAATTTTATATTAAATTTGGCACTTTCGCGCAGTATGTATGTAGTATGGAGTGCGGTATTTTTCTACGGGGAGTGGTATTTTTTTTGTATGGAATATTGTTATGGATATAGTTGGCAATATATTGCGGCCAACTATGGAAATAAATGTATGAATGTATGGAAATAAATATAAATGTGTTTATATGTATGGAAATAAAACACTTTGTGATTGTAGTTGCACTCGGAGTGTGCCAAAGTATATATTTTATTGGGGTGGGTCGTGCTGGAATGCACCTGTAGAGACACGGATGTAGATGTGTGTGTATGTACGCAAGCCGCTCTTATGGGCTGGAATGTGCGTACATACAGATGCTCGGAATGCACTAATTTTTTTTTTTGGTTTAATTGTTGTCACAATTAAACAAAACGGAATTGAAAAACTACCGTAGCACTGGTAGTTGGAGTTGGACAAAGGAGAACGGCCTGAATCGCCGATAATATGGCGGCGTCGAAAAAAGAAGAGACACGGATAACGGATGGCACAGAATGAAGGAATAAGTGCATATATAAGAATATATATATGTACTTATATCGCGGAACTCGGACTTTTCGGAATTTTGGAACACAAATCGCGAACGAAAGGGACTTGTGGCACACGAAAATCGTACTTATCTTGGGATCCTGGTGTGGTGAAGGCGATGCCGTGCTCGAAGGCTGGATCTAGTTGGGGAAGGCGAAGGAATCCGGCTCGAAGGACCAATGTTTGAGCGTAGAGGCGTCTCAGGGTGTCCACCAGATAGTCCCAAGATAAAAGGCGTTAGAGTCCGGGTTCTTCAAATATATATTTCGGGGGTTTGTTCTGTGCTTATATATTTATGTATTTATGTCGCGAGCAAAAGCCGGCCGTTTTGCTTAGGGTGGAATAGCGAATTAATGCTCGATCGGTTGTACTCCAGCTGCCGAGGGCTGTCGGCGGCGAGAGCGGGAGCGTGAGCGTGGGCGGGAGCGCAAGCGTGGTGAATATGCGCGCGAGCGCGCTTCACCGGGGGGAAAACCGCTCATAAGCGTGAGAGCGAGAGCGAGGGCAACAGCTTGCGTAGCTGGATTGCTAACAGTGGTGTGGCTGGAATGCCCACAGAGCTGGTGCCCCCCCCAGCACCCTCCTCACTCTGAACATACGATAAAACTAAAAACGCAGTATCGTAGAGAATGACCATATCTACCAGATTGCTGAATATGAATCAGATCGGATCATAATTATAGCCAGAATGAAGAAATTAATTTTCTGTTGGTTCCCCCGCCTCTTTCAGCCAGTGACCCGATACTCATTCTCCTTCTCGCTCGCACACTCTGCCGCGTTCAGTGCGCGAGCAACCCCTAGCGGAGGAGATGTAGAATATAAATGGCACATCTATAATCTACATGTTAGATGTAAAATATACATTGTAGATGTAGATGTAGATAACAGAGAGAAAAAATGTAAAATGTAAAATATTTTTTTAATTCTAAAATTTTTAAACAGCTAATGGTTTAGATTGAGTTTCCTTGGTGCGTTTAGTGGATGGTTTAGCTAGTAGAGCTGCAAAAAAATCGAGCCACTATCGAAAGTACTTTTGTACAATGCAGTTCTCAAACCCATCTGAACATACGGCTCCGAGCTATGGGGAAATGCTTGCGTTAGTAATTTAGAAATAATCCAGAGAGCTCAATCGAAGATACTGAGAACTATCACTGGGGCACCATGGTACATACGGAATGAAATATCCATTAAGATTTGCATACTTATCGCCAGTCTCTAATGTCTCTACAATGTCGATTCCAAATATAAAATGTAGATTGTACGTACACAATGTAGATACTACATATAGAATGTAAATTCTACATATTCTCCGCAAAGGTCGCGCATTGCACCGGGCAGAGTGTGTGCGAGCGAGAAGGAGAATGAGTAGCGTCATCAGCGCCGGGGGAGGTGGGGGAAGCTGAACATGAATTTCTCTCTTCTGGCTTTAATAATGAGCCGAACTGATTCGGCAATCTGGTAAATATTGTCATTCTCCACGATACTGCGTTTTCAGTTTTAGCGTTGTGTTGGCGGAAGGGGCGTATCTATCGTGGCTGATGGTCGTGTTTCACGTCGCTCATCCTAAAAAGTTTTATTTTCTACGCTTATTTGAAACTAATTGTGTTTTGTTAGTGTCCACTGCTTGAGCTCGTTTCGTTAGCGTACTTTTGTGTACTAGTTTCGTATTTAAAGTCAATTGGTCTTTTTCATTTCTTCTGTACATTCGTATTCAGAGCCGTGTTGTTGCTTGATGAACTCTCTCTGAGCAGCTCTCTACTTTTATCATTACACATACCCGCCTAAAGCTCTGTGTTTATCTCGTCTCTCTGTGTTTAAGCTTTGATCGCTTTGATAAAGCTACTACGTTTCGAGCGGCCACCATCGCCTTGTTGTTGTTTTTGTGATCTTTGTTATTGTTTGTGCGCTTATCTGAGTGTTACAAGCGTGTGAGACAGCTTTAGCATATACACAGACTGATTGTTACCTTTTCCTCATCTATTTTTTTTTCTTTCGGTCTACACTCTTATAAAGAGTACTTGCTATGATAAAAAGTGCTGCTCGGTAGCCGTAATGAAAATGTTCACCTACTGCTGGCTGTGTGGCAACATGGCACATACGGTATGCGCTGACCCCGGCCGGTGGTGGGCGCGTAGTAGACTTGATAAAGTCTCACTGTGGCCTTAACTAGACCTTAACTGCTGGGACAAACTCTTAATGGATTCGCGGCTGTCAACTCTGGATTCTGACTATTACAGGAAAAGTTTCTTTCTATGGAGTTTTACTTCAAAAATTTTAAAATTTTAACTGAGTCGCCTAAGAGAAAGAAAGGTAACAACAGTATGCCCACTGGTAACAATGATGGTTTTCTTGCAGTTTCTGGATCTCCTCTACCCCCAATTCGTTCACGGTCTTTAATAGACTTTGGTGCTGGCGAACTTGCATGTAATAGGACACCGACTGTGGCTTCTGCATCTGCCTCTTCATCAGCCGCCTCTCCCATGCTTGTGTCTGACTGCGATATCAGACAGGAAGTCAATGACAATCCCGACGCTGGAGCTTCGGTGCCTTCACTGGAACCCGCTGACGCTGCCATCAGCATGGCTGTGGAGGCTCCGTCTACCTGATCCCCATCATGTAAAGTCATTGAGTCCCCCAACGCAATTTAGGAAAAATTTAAAAACACACCTACAATCATAACACATATAAAACTAAAAAAAAAAAAAAAAAAACACATATAAATATATACACAAACCTAGAATACAAAAATAGATGAAATAAATCAATCTTTATATATATCAAATATGGTTCAGAAATAAGATTAAATATTGTAATTAAGATTGACTGGGACAAAATATGTCGGATGAAGTCAGAATAGAAGGATGGTTATTAGAAGGAACTGAGTAGCAGAGTTGAAAAAATGAAGCGAATAGATTAGCAATTTTACAATCGTTATCAGCCTTGCTGCCATTAAAGTAACAATATGACGGAAATTGGGAAAAGTTACGTTTCGAGTTGACGAACCTAAAAATTGCTTCGGATCACTGGTTCCATATGCGAATGGGATTTATAAAATATTGCCGTTCTGAATTCAATGTTTTGTATCGAATGCTCTTTATGTTGTTGGTTGGTGGAAAAGAGGTGGAAAAATTAAGTTTCTGGTAAAGGTATGCCTGTTCTTTAGTGCAAACTATTTGATGTAAGAAAATTAGTGTTTTATAGTTCATCCATTTCATAAAGTCAAGTTAAAAAATCGTAAAGATATGTCTGATATTCTGTCTCTCCTCGTCGAATCGTAAATTTATCTTGCTATATCATTAAATGCTACGGTCAGCTTGTGCCTACTCCTAGAGTCGTAATTTCCAAATACCTCAACGCAATGCAAGAGAGCAGGAATGAGGTATGCTTTTGCAAGCATCATGCGGGTTTGGGTTGGCAGAAAGCGTTGCGTAAATTAAGTGATCTTAGTATTCCATATGTTCTTCCTGACGCTCTATTAACTTGGTCGACCCATGTTAATGATCTATTAATCACAAACCCTAAGTTGCTTGCCTTATCGCAGAATTCAATCGGTGTATGACCAATTTGAAGCCGTCTTATTGCATTTATATCCACTTTCGTTTTGTTTTTATAAATAACAAGACATTTAGACTTCATAGGATTGAGGGAAAGCCCAATAGCATAAGCCCAGTTGCTAATTTTGTCGAGTTCCCTATTACACACATTTATACAATCATTTAGTTCACATAGAGGTCGACTAACATTAGTTTTACAGCCGTTGGAGAGAAGTTGCACTCGTTGTGTAGTTTTTCGACTAGAATTGCATGATCAACGGTGTCAAAGGCCTTGCTACAGTCAAGTAATGTCAGGAATGTTATTTTGCCTTCATCCATTTGTTCTCGGGCTAGGGCAAGCTAGGGCAACCAAATTTAGTTTCAAGACTCATGTGATATCACACTGCTACAAGTGTATTTCAAAATTTCGCTCTGACCCCTTCCGAACCCACAAAGGACGAAAATCTGTGGCACAATTTTAAAGATACGATAAAACTAAAAACGCAGTATCGTAGAGAATGACCATATCTACCAGATTGCTGAATATGAATCAGATCGGATCATAATTATAGCCAGAATGAAGAAATTAATTTTCTGTTGGTTCCCCCGCCTCTTTCAGACAGTGACCCGATACTCATTCTCCTTCTCGCTCGCACACTCTGCCGCGTTCAGTGCGCGGCCTAGCGGAGGAGATGTAGAATATAAATGGCACATCTATAATCTACATGTTAGATGTAAAATATACATTGTAGATGTAGATGTAGATAACAGATGTAGCAAAAAAATGTAAAATGTAAAATATTTTTTTAATTCTAAAATTTTAAACAGCTAATGGTTTAGATTGAGTTTCCTTGGTGCGTTTAGTGGATGGTTTAGCTAGTAGAGCTGCAAAAAAATCGAGCCACTATCGAAAGTACTTTTGTACAATGCAGTTCTCAAACCCATCTGAACATACGGCTCCGAGCTATGGGGAAATGCTTGCGTTAGTAATTTAGAAATAATCCAGAGAGCTCAATCGAAGATACTGAGAACTATCACTGGGGCACCATGGTACATACGGAATGAAATATCCATTAAGATTTGCATACTTATCGCCAGTCTCTAATGTCTCTACAATGTCGATTCCAAATATAAAATGTAGATTGTACGTACACAATGTAGATACTACATATAGAATGTAAATTCTACATATTCTCCGCAAAGGTCGCGCATTGCACCGGGCAGAGTGTGTGCGAGCGAGAAGGAGAATGAGTAGCGTCATCAGCGCCGGGGGAGGTGGGGGAAGCTGAACATGAATTTCTCTCTTCTGGCTTTAATAATGAGCCGAACTGATTCGGCAATCTGGTAAATATTGTCATTCTCTACGATACTGCGTTTTCAGTTTTAGCGTTGTGTTGGCGGAAGGGGCGTATCTATCGTGGCTGATGGTCGTGTTTCACGTTGCTCATCCTAAAAAGTTTTATTTTCTACGCTTATTTGAAACTAATTGTGTTTTGTTAGTGTCCACTGCCTGAGCTCGTTTCGTTAGCGTACTTTTGTGTACTAGTTTCGTATTTAAAGTCAATTGGTCTTTTTCATTTCTTCTGTACATTCGTATTCAGAGCCGTGTTGTTGCTTGATGAACTCTCTCTGAGCAGCTCTCTACTTTTATCATTACACATGCCCGCCTAAAGCTCTGTGTTTATCTCGTCTCTCTGTGTTTAAGCTTTGATCGCTTTGATAAAGCTACTACGTTTCGAGCGGCCACCATCGCCTTGTTGTTGTTTTTGTGATCTTTGTTATTGTTTGTGCGCTTATCTGAGTGTTACAAGCGTGTGAGACAGCTTTAGCATATACACAGACTGATTGTTACCTTTTCCTCATCTATTTTTTTTTCTTTTGGCGTTAGGTTAGGTTAACCCAGACGGCCCTCACGGGGCCACGCATAGGCCAATATGGCCCTTAGTTGTCCGGATGGGGGTGTATGAACCTTTCGAGTATATTTACGAGCTTTTTAAGTCCTTGAGGATCGAAGTGTTTTTAGCAAAGGCTAGCAGTTCCCCTGGCGACCTCTTCGAGGCATCTTCCAGTGATGCCAGTACCGGGGCGCCCAGGTATATTCTCCTAGCCCTTGAGAGAGCAGGGCAGTTGCAGATGAGATGTTCCAGGGTTTCAGTTGCCCCGGATTCCTCGCATTTCCTGCAGTTGCCACTGTTGGTGATGCCTAGTTTGACAGCATGTGCCGCGGCCAGACAGTGACCTGTGAGTATTCCCACCAACATTCTGCAGTCCTTCCGTGGGAGGTGCAGTATGTAGTGGCTGAGTTTCCTATTGCGCTCCTTGCACATGGTTTTTGAGGTTCTGCAGGTGGTGGTTCTGCTCCACCTGCTTCTTGCCTGTGTGTCGGCCCGTTTCTCTAAATCGCTTTGGAGCGTTCTAAGGGAGACAGGCACGTTCTCAGTTCTGTCGTTTGCCAGCCCGACGCCGTCCTTAGCCAGACCGTCCGCCATCTCGTTGCCATCGATGCCTTGGTGGCTGGGAACCCAGTAGATCCGCACTGACTTTGTCGTGCTTAGGATATCTAGTGCCTCCCTGCTTGCCAAGACATTTCTGGAACTGACCGCCGACGACTGCATGGATCTTATCGCCGCCTGGCTGTCCACGAACAGGTTGATCACGTCGTGTGGACGATCCGTAGACTGAGCAGCCTCTGCCGCTTTCCGTATGGCGAAGACTTCCGCCTGGAATATGCTGCATTGGTCCGGTAGCTTATAGGACAGCCTTATCTCAGGGTCCGTACAGTATATGCCTGCTCCTACTCCTCCTTCCATCTTGGAGCCATCGGTATAGATGTTGAGGTATTGAGTCTGGTCCCGACCCCTTTTCCAGTCATCGGGTCCCATGTATGCGGTTGTTTTTACATCCAGGCCAGTTTGGGGGATCATGTAGTCAGATATACTGGTCATGTCTCGGCCAATTGAACTGTGCCCGAATCCTTGTAGAGACATATTGCCTGATGCTACTAAGCGTTGTGCCGCCTTTCCTGCAGTCAGTTGAGCGTGGATGTCCAGGGGGTCGATTCCGATTATGGTTTCGAGAGCTTTTGTTGGGGTTGACCTCAGCGCCCCCGTAATGCAGAGCAGTGCCTGCCGCTGGGTCCTTTCCATAAGCTTATTGTACGTCTTCTTTTCTGTCGCTTGCCACCACACTAAGACTCCGTACAGCAGAGTCGGTCGCACCACCGAGATGTAGATCCAGTGCATTAGAGCAGGTGATAGGCCCCATGTGCTGCTAAGCATCTTCTTGGATGCGTATAGCGCAATGGTGGCCTTCTTCACCCTTTCCACTACATTGGGCCTCCATGCCAGCTTGCTATCCAGTACTATGCCGAGGTATTTGACTTGTGCTTTCGGGGTCAGCCTGGTTTTATCAATTTTCGGGGGGATCCATGCCGGTACCTTGTATCTCTTGGTAAAGAGGATGAGGTCCGTCTTGTCCGCGTTGATACTGAGTCCTACTTTTCCTGCCCACTCACATATCTCCCTGAGTGTTGATTCCATTATGGAGCTGAGGGTCGATGGACATACTCCCGTAATAATTATGCTTATGTCATCTGCATAGGCTGTTATTTTTGGGGCTCTCCTCTCGAATCTCTTTATTAAGTCGTCGACCACCAGGTTCCACAGGAGGGGCGACAGGACCCCACCTTGTGGTGTGCCTCTATGCGCCCCCCTCACCATGGATGCGGTGCCCCACTCTGATTGCACCCGTCTGCAACTTAGAAGGTTCTTTATCCAGAGGTTGATTGCGGGATGTGTGTTGGTCGCTACTAGGCGGTCCATAATAGCGTTCGTAGTGACGTTGTTGAATGCTCCGGATATGTCTACGAACACTCCTAGAGCATACTTTTTATTATGGAGGGCTCTCTCGATGGTGGCTACTAGCGAGTGCAGTGCCGTCTCTACCGATTTCCCTTTGGTGTAGGCATGCTGGTTGGTTGACATCAGTCTCCCTACATCGTTCCTGATGTGTAGATCCAGCAGCTTTTCTAGTGTTTTAAGTAGAAAGGAGGTGAGGCTTATCGGTCTATAATCCTTGGGGCTCATATGGCTGCACTTTCCTGCCTTTGGAAGGAAGACAATCCTCGAGGTCCTCCATTGGATAGGGATATAGCCTGTGCTCAGACAAGCTGAGTATATTGCAGAGAGCCATGGGGTGATCACGTCTTTGGTCACCTGTAGCATGGCTGGGAATATACCGTCTAGTCCAGGTGCTTTTGTACCCGCAAAGGAGTCTATAGCCCAGTGGATTTTCTTAGACGATATGAGACCTGTTGGGGGATGCTCTTCCTCAGTTGCTAGGTCCTGATGCGTTGTAGCGTCAGCAACCTCGGTGCATCCTGGGAAGTGAGCTTCCATTAGTGCTGTTAGGGCTTCTTCACTGCCCTCAGTCCACTGTCCATCTTCTCGCTTCAGCTGACTCTGTATGGTAGGTTGCTTTGATAGCAGCTTCCGAAGTCTAGCCGTTTCTGGGACTTTCTCGATATTGGAGCAGAAGTTCCTCCACGAGTTTCTTTGTGCCCTGCGTATTTCCTTCTTGTACTCCCTGAGTAGGGTTTTGTATTCCTCATTGATTATCTCCTCGTTCGCCTGTTTGGCGATTTTGAAGAATTCTTTGAGGTTGTTTCTTTGAAGCGATAGGTCCCGGTTCCACCAGAGTGGTTTGGTCCTCTTTTTCGTTCTCGATGGTGGGCATGATGCGTGGTACGCATCCAGTAGTTCCTCGGACAGGGTCTCTAGGGACGTTTCTATGTCTTCCGGAGATTTCACTGTGCCCGGGCGAGTCGCGAGCTTCGAAGTAACTGTTTTTTTAAACTTTTCCCAGTTTGTGTTCCGGGGGTTTCTATAAACAGTTATCTTCGGAGAGTGTTTAAATTCGCACTTGAATTGAATGTACTTGTGGTCTGAGAAGGATGGTCTTTCAAGGACTCTCCAGCCAGACACCAAGGTACTCTTTCCCGTTACGAGTGTTAGATCTAGTACGTTAGAAGAGGTGGGACCTACGAAGGTGTGTTCCTCCCCTACGTTTGCTACATCTAGGTTAGTTGATAGTATGAAGTCTAGAAGTGACTCACCTCTGTCGTTGATGTCGGGGCTTCCCCACACGCTATGGTGGGCATTGGCGTCCGTACCAACCAGAAGTTGCTGGTCTTTCGGGCTGGCATCCGCCACCAGACTCCTTAGCTCTTCCGGTGGAGCTGGCCTGTCGTGTGCCATATAGCAGGAAGCTACCACAAGGTGCTTTTCCTCGCTTTCCAGCATCACAGCAGTCAGGTCATCAGTGCTGTAATGAGACAAAAGGTAAGCATGGATGCCCTTTCGTACGAGTACGGCGGTTCTAGTCCTGCTTACCGATGGTGAGTGGAAAAGGTTGTAGTTAGAGGACTTTAGTCCGGCCACAGCGTTGCCAGAGGCAACCCATGGCTCCTGGACCAAAGCTATGTCGACGGGCCCTTGCTCCATGGCGATGAGGAGCTCCGTCGACGCGAGCTTGCTCTTATGTAGGTTGAGCTGCAGCACCCTCACTGACATGAGAGGCTGGCTCACCTACACTCGACGGGTTGACTATTATTGTCAGGTCACCGTCCTCCTCCTCTTCGGAGTCTTCCAGCGTAATACCCTGAGCGGCCTCCACGATGGACTCCAGACCGAGGTCCTTCTCCACCTCGCCTGCCTGCAGGGTGTGCGTGTCTTTATCTTCGGGGTGGCGCTTTTTGAGGCGGAGGTATACGCTACCCATGCCCCACGCCATCTTCCCGAATCTGGGGTACAGCAGGTCCTCTGCCTCCTTGCTGATCTGGAGGATCGCACTCTGGGCCCCGTTGGGTAGTGGGCTCCCAATGTGCAGGATTCTCCAGTTCGCCGTTGGCACGTCTGGGTTCTGCCGCTGTAGCAGCCTCAGCGCACGGTCTCCTTGGATTGCGATGGGGAAGAGTACCTTCGCCTTTGGTATGGACGGGATTAACTCCCTGTCCACAACCTCCAGTCTGGCCCCCTCCCACAACGCCTCCATTTGGCAGACCGTTTGCGTCAGCCACTTGAGTGTGGGGTCGTCCATACATTTCAGTATTTTGACCCCGTTAAGCCACCCAGCACCATCGAACGTGGGCATGGGGGCTGTTGGGTCCTCCTCCATTCTTCCGAATAGCGACTCCACGAGTTGCGCGTGCACCATCTTCCACCGCGCCTCCGTCATCTTGCCATTCTCATCGCTCCGGTCAATGAGTGCCACGATCAGGTGTCGTTTGGTCACCTCATTGACCTTCGCCTTGTGTTTGGGGATCTTTGCCGTTTTGGATGGAGGTCCCACCCCCTTGGGCCCGCGTTGCCGCTTGCTCGCCGGAGTGTCCTTGCTGGCGCTCTCGGTCGAGCGTTGCCTTTTGGTGGCGAGAATCTCCTCCACCTTGTTGGCAAATTCCCCCTTCGACGCTTTCATTTGCGGCATCTGTGCGAAGTGTAGGCGGCCCTCCTCTACCTTCTGCTCGGCCCAGGCTAGCTTGGACTTCTCCTCTTGGGAGATGTCTTCTCTGCCTTGGAGCCGGCTTCGGATTTTAAGCGCCGCCTTATATTGGGCCTTAGCCTTCATCCCCTCCCTAGAACGCTTCGGCCCTTCCCTACGCAGGGAGCTGGAACCTGGTTCAGGCGAGCGGAGAAGGCTTTCTTCCTCCGTCTTGCTGACCGAGAGCACGCTCTCCAGGTCCGAGTCTGTCTCGACTAAGGCACCTGTGCGGCTCAGCTTGGAGTGAGTCCGTTTTGTGGCAGTAGCATTGCAACTGACATGGCCTGCTCCCGCCATATCCGAGGTGTGACCGCTGGCGACACGCAGAGAGGATTGCTCCTCCCCGTGCCCGCCGGTGGTAGCAGTCACGCTTTCCACCGACGTTTGGGTTGACATCCCAACCCGTGCTTGACCTTCTGTCCGCTCCATATTAGGCCCGAAGGTCCATACGTGGTTAATGTTTATCGGGGGAACCACCCCCTAGCGTTTTATGCCTACCCGCCAGGCACCTCCAGCCATGGCCATGGTTCAGTTCCCCCAATTTTTGGTCGGGAGGACCTGGACCTGGCCTTGGCTAGACACTGCATTACCCCGGACAGAGCAAGCGACAGTGCATTACCCAATCCTGGATAATGCAGTGCCCATTGCCCAGCCGGCACCCTCTGGGAGGGTTCAGCTGGAGGATTTTTCCGCCCCCCTTTTGCTTTAATTTTTTTTTATTCTTGGGGGAAAAATTTTTAATGGTTTTGTGTGTTTTTACTTTTTTTTTTCTATTTTAGAGAAAATTTTTTTTTTTGGGGTTTTACTTCAAAAATTTTAAAATTTTAACTGAGTCGCCTAAGAGAAAGAAAGGTAACAACAGTATGCCCACTGGTAACAATGATGGTTTTCTTGCAGTTTCTGGATCTCCTCTACCCCCAATTCGTTCACGGTCTTTAATAGACTTTGGTGCTGGCGAACTTGCATGTAATAGGACACCGACTGTGGCTTCTGCATCTGCCTCTTCATCAGCCGCCTCTCCCATGCTTGTGTCTGACTGCGATATCAGACAGGAAGTCAATGACAATCCCGACGCTGGAGCTTCGGTTCCTTCACTGGAACCCGCTGACGCTGCCATCAGCATGGCTGTGGAGGCTCCGTCTACCTGATCCCCATCATGTAAAGTCATTGAGTCCCCCAACGCAATTTAGGAAAAATTTAAAAACACACCTACAATCATAACACATATAAAACTAAAAAAAAAAAAACAAAAAACACATATAAATATATACACAAACCTAGAATACAAAAATAGATGAAATAAATCAATCTTTATATATATCAAATATGGTTCAGAAATAAGATTAAATATTGTAATTAAGATTGACTGGGACAAAATATGTCAGATGAAGTCAGAATAGAAGGATGGTTATTAGAAGGAACTGAGTAGCAGAGTTGAAAAAATGAAGCGAATAGATTAGCAATTTTACAATCGTTATCAGCCTTGCTGCCATTAAAGTAACAATATGACGGAAATTGGGAAAAGTTACGTTTCGAGTTGACGAACCTAAAAAATTGCTTCGGATCACTGGTTCCATATGCGAATGGGATTTATAAAATATTGCCGTTCTGAATTCAATGTTTTGTATCGAATGCTCTTTATGTTGTTGGTTGGTGGAAAAGAGGTGGAAAAATTAAGTTTCTGGTAAAGGTATGCCTGTTCTTTAGTGCAAACTATTTGATGTAAGAAAATTAGTGTTTTATAGTTCATCCATTTCATAAAGTCAAGTTAAAAAATCGTAAAGATATGTCTGATATTCTGTCTTGCTATATCATTAAATGCTACGGTCAGCTTGTGCCTACTCCTAGAGTCGTAATTTCCAAATACCTCAACGCAATGCAAGAGAGCAGGAAGAGGTATGCTTTTGCAAGCATCATGCGGGTTTGGGTTGGCAGAAAGCGTTGCGTAAATTAAGTGATCTTAGTATTCCATATGTTCTTCCTGACGCTCTATTAACTTGGTCGACCCATGTTAATGATCTATTAATCACAAACCCTAAGTTGCTTGCCTTATCGCAGAATTCAATCGGTGTATGACCAATTTGAAGCCGTCTTATTGCATTTATATCCACTTTCGTTTTGTTTTTATAAATAACAAGACATTTAGACTTCATAGGATTGAGGGAAAGCCCAATAGCATAAGCCCAGTTGCTAATTTTGTCGAGTTCCCTATTACACACATTTATACAATCATTTAGTTCACATAGAGGTCGACTAACATTAAGTTGGACATCATCTGCATACATATGACAAATAGACTCAGACAAAACAGAAGGCAGATCGTTAACATATATAACGAATGACAATGGTCCAAGAACTGATCCTTTGGGTACACCACGTTTAACAAATAAAGACGCTGACTTAGCAGTTTTTGTGACAACTGTTTGACATCTATTGCACAGGTATGAGGTATGAGGTGATTAGTTTTACAGCCGTTGGAGAGAAGTTGCACTCGTTGTGTAGTTTTTCGACTAGAATTGCATGATCAACGGTGTCAAAGGCCTTGCTACAGTCAAGTAATGTCAGGAATGTTATTTTGCCTTCATCCATTTGTTCTCGTATATCCTCTACTATTTTTATAATGGCTGTTGTACAGCTTCTATTTCTCCTAAATCCAGACTGATTACACTACTCGACAAATCGAACTTTTTTTTCCTCAAGGATCCAAACCGACTTTTTCTGATAGATATGGGGCTTTAAAATTTTTTAAAGAATTATGTTTTTTTTTATATTGCAGAACTTGTTTTTGAAGAATTTTTGAAATCTGGTATTTTTTTTTAAGCTTTTTTCAGAGGTAGCGTTTGTTTTTTTCACATAACTCTAGTATCTTACGTCTGGTTGTAAAGAACTTTACTTTTTTGAAAAGATAATTAAAACAGTTAAGACTAAACAGTTTGTGGTTTCAGCTTACCGTCTGGGAAATATAAAGCATTGAAATGCAAAAATGATGATTTTCATGCGGTATTTTTTACGAAATTTTGACTTTAAAAAGTCAGGATAAGTCGAAAAAAAACTATATCCTGTGTCCTCTATTTTTTTGTGTATTCGCTCCATAGATTTTAATGAGCGATACGTTAAAATCTATGGAGCGACTTTGGAGCTAAAATTCGTTAACCAAACCTAAAAAATTAAAAAATTTAACAAAAAATACCTTTTGGAAGGTTGCGGGCCCAACTGCCAATTGGGAACAAAGCAAACGAAAAAGGGTTGTACATTTGGTAACTGATCGCGTTCCTTTGGTATGAAATGCTGTTGACAGTTACTTTTTTCCTTATCTGAGGTAGGATACCTGTTCAGCTCAAATGTTTCTTTTATATTCTCACAGGTCCAAGTTTGGGCTTGACTTCTAGCTGCTTTAATTATCTTTTCAAAATAGCAAAGCTCTTTACAACCAGACGTAAGATACTAGAGTTATGTGAAAAAACAAGCTCTACCTCTGAAAAAAAGCTTAACAAAAATACCAGTTTTCAAAAATTCTTTAAAAAAAGTTCTGCCATAGAAAACAAAAAAATATCATCAAACCATTTCTAAGCCCCAAATCTTTAATAAAAAGTTGGTTTTGTTCCTTGAGGAAAAATCGTGTTGACTAGTGTAATTGGTCATATATGGAGTGCCTTTCAAGTACGTTAATGTCAATGTAAAGCTTTGCATAGTCAATATTTTTGAAGTCTCTGTAGAATATGGGAGGGTCATTTTCGTCAAGATTAAAGTCATAGGTCAAAAATAATAAGTCATGTTTTGAATATCCAGGTACTGAAAGTTGATCGTATAACATTATCTTTGTTTTATCATTCAAATAAAAGAAGTCAAGTAAAGTATTTCGGGTTTTTGTAGAGTGTGTGGCCACCGTAGAGTTTACCAAGTTCAGTCCTAATGCTTCCATATGTTCTGTCAAGTGACTTTGTCTGAATATACCGCAGTTAAAATCTCCAGTCAGAATTATGTCAGTATATGTAAGGGATATGTCAGATATTTTATTTGTCAATTCGGAATAGTCAATGTTCTGATTAGGTCGATAAATACATCCTAGTAGTAATTTATTTGAGCTTTTTGTGTCGATCAGTTTTACAAAAATATATTCAAGTTCACTTTCTGGGGGCTGTTTGCAGACAATTTTGGTTAGGATATTTTTTCTTGATTGGATTTGGGATTTGGATTGGATTTGGGAGACGTTGATCTTTTTCTTCTAACCTTCTTGAATTCTCCACCTTCGGGCATGCGGGTTTCGCTAAGCAGTCTCAAACTGATGTAGTCTATACTGGCGTTAGTATAGCCTTTGATTCAGTATATCATAATCTGCTTATCCATAAATTATCTCTCCTAGGGTTACCGCTTGAACTACATTTCCTCTGCTAGGGGTTATGGAAGGGGGCGTGGTGGCGGAAGGGGGCGGGGTGGCGGAAGCGGGCGGGGCTACACTTGTAGCAGTGTGATATCACATGAGTCTGGAAACCAAATTTGGTTGAGCTAGCTCTTACAGTCTCTGAGATCTAGGCGCTCAACAAGACGGACAGACAGACAGACAGACGGACAGACAGACATGGCTATATCGACTCGGCTATTGATGCTGATCAAGAATATATATACTTTATGGGGTCGGAACCGTTTCCTTCTGTGCGTTACGCACATCTACTTTTTTGAGTACGGGTATAAAAATGACTGACTTTGGAATTACCTTTGTGTTATAACACACACATATAGTCGCTATTTCGAATAAAGCCAGAGGAGTCTGTTTGGCTATTAAGAGTTGTTAATAGCCGTTGAAACTCGTTTAATTTTAAGAAAAAGTCTAGGGATAGTCTTGGTAATGTACAATTTATTTTCTATTGGTAAGGTAAAGTAGGCGTCAGTATAACCGATATAATAAAGCGATGCGATTGATACGAAGATTATCTCTCGCTATCTATCGCTCGTGCTCGGCTCAGCAGCAGCCCGAGCTTCTATCGCTTCTTTCGTTCTCTCTCTCGCTTGCATTAGGGCACGGGCAATTCGGTCCGCCTGCCCTCTTTTAGTCTTTAATTGGTCGTCATAATTATCGCACTCACTTACTTTCGTCTTGGTCTGGTCCTGAACCTGCAAGAACAAACCTTCGCACTTTACAGGGTGACTTTCCTGAGAGTGAAAGTACCGGCCATCTTTGAAAATTTAAAAAGGTTGAATGCTACTTGGGAGAGTGTTTTGCCAGAGTCCGACTACTTTATGCTCGTTGTGAGGCTAGAGGAGATCGAGGAGCTGCAGGGCACTTTTAAAACCCTGCACAACGAGCTTCAAAAGTTGGACTACGACAAGACTCGCATTGGATTGTTGGACAACTTTAATGATCTGTTCATGACGCTGGATATTTCGATTCGGCGCGAAATCGCTTATCGATTCCACCACCTGTCTTCTCCTTCTACAGTATCAGCAAAAATTACTATTGGTAATATTTTGGGCTGGCAGTTTCCACTTCAGCGTTGGTCTGCCCCGTGTCTACGCCGCATACAATTTCCAAGGGTATCGTCGGAAGACAGCCGGACATAGATGGTTTGGAACCTGGCTGCCACTTTCAGGAGGATTCTTATACAACTTTGCAGAATCCAAGTGGACCTTTACCAAGAGATCAGCTCCAATTGAGTGATTCTAGCGTGCCTGCTGTGTTTGATGGAGCTCCGGCATCTTACGTGAATTCCCGTAGGAGGTTGGACATTGACACCGATGTTCGCACACCACTAGAACTAGCTTTGGAAACGGCTACTGATCAGCCTTCTTTCTCGTTTTCGGACTATTCGTCATTGTCGCGTCCCTTCAGAAGTTCAGTTGTGCCAACAGAAGCGCAGCTCTTTGACGCTGTCAGACTGGCTGGACCTGCAGCTACATGGTCCAGAATCTTTCTTCAGCGGCTGGGCAAAGATAAGTTGTCTTGGCATAAAGGTCTGACTGAGATTTCTTCGCGTGGGATTCTTTTGAATGATTTGAGGGAGCCCCCTCGTTTGGCCTGTGGACCTCAATACCGATCATCCTTATACTTTGCGGGCTCCAGCTCAGCTCACCAACACTTCAACTTTCATCAACGCTCACGAGCAGAGTCTTCGCGATGAATTTCGAGCTCAGTTTGCCTAAGTCCATCCCAATATTGGCCAATATCAGGCCACATTTTAATCTCTACTCATTCTACAACCGCATCTTTAATTACAGAGAGGATTGCCGACCTCGATGTGCTCTGTCTGGCGCTTTTGAATGGCGGCTCTCTCTCTTCGTTTCCTGGGCGTAGCGTTACATGCCTGATTTTGCGTCGATTAGAAGTTGCCTACTTGCTTCACATCTACTGGTTGCCATGGAAGGAAGGACCTGTGAGGACCTATCTCAGGCTGGGATATGCGTCAGTTCTTCCAGGGTCCGCTACAAGAAATATTTGTAGATCACAGATGACTTTAGGTGTCGGGCTGGCTTGAATCGAGCAGGCAAGGGAGAAATGACGCCGTAGTTGTGTTTGTTTTTCTTGGTTTATTCACTTTTCTTTATTTACTTAGTTACTTGTTGCTTTGTATTGGCGGGGTGGTGCGCTGGTGGACTGCGTAGGGTAGTGTCTTGAGTCTAGTGCAGTGTCTTGTTTTCGGGATGATAGACTGCCTAGTGCAGTGTCTTGCGTTCGGGCTGATGGACTGCCTACTTCTTCGGCCGATCTTGGCCCTTTTATGCATCTGGGTATCGCACCTGACCCGGAAATAATTAATTATTGCTAACTAATGATTATTTTGTTACAATAATGGGGGGCTAGTAAGTAGGTCGAAGCGTGGTGCTTCGTCGACAGTTACTGAGTAGGTCAGCGTGTTCAGGAAAAGGTTTTGCTGAGACTGCATCGTAGCGGTGCGGGCTGCAGTTGGGAATTGTGGCTAGGATTGATTTTGCGAACTCGGCATAGCGGAAGCTGAAGTTGGGCCGGTAATTTTATGCTGGCTTGACTTATTGTGAAATAACGCAAATGATATGTCGATTGCGAAATGTCTCAAATTGTTGTGTGGAATGGGTAAAGTGGTTGATCCAGCGTTCTTTTAATTTATTATGAGCGTTGCTTAAGGTGCTGATACACCGCGATTTGTGGAGAACCGTGGCTAGAGCCATGGATCGTTGGTTCTGTGACCATCAGTTTGATTATTGCTTCCGACCCGCGTGGATGAGCTGACACTCCTCTTTTTGTGAAGAGCCATGGCTAGAGCCATGGTTTCGTTACAAATCATATCCTGATATTTTTGATAATGCGGAGACCAAACGTAGGAACCGTATTCAAGGATAGGCCGGACAAGGGATACATATAAAAGTTTAGTGGTATAAGTGGTGAACTTCTTAGACTATTTTTTGATAAAGCCCAGGACTCTGTCTGGTTTCCCAGCCTGAAATTCCCCAACAAATTCCTCAAATAATAGCCAGTGGCGCAAGATAGCGTAACTTGACCTTTGTTTGCTATTTGCATTGCCCACTGCATATAAATATTGTAACCGCTTATAATTACTCACAGCAGCGGCCGTTCTTTCGCCTCTTTATATCTCCTTCTTCATTTACTACTGCAGCTGCAGCATCTATGCTCTTCTCTCGCATTCTCTCTCGCTATCTATCGCTCGTGCTCGGCTCAGCAGCAGCCCAAGCTTCTATCGCTTCTTTCGTTCTCTCTCTCGCTTGCATTAGGGAACGGGCAATTCGGTCCGCCTGCCCTCTTTAGTATTTAATTGGTCGTCATAATTATCGCACCCAATTTCTTTCGTCTTGATCTGGTCCGGAACCTGCAAGAACATACCTTCGCACTTTAAATCAACATTCTATCCACACAAACAATATTGATCGTTGCCAGGCCGCTATACCGCGCAGCTAATAAACTGAATATTCAACTAAAACCACCGACTTTAATCATTAAAACAATTGCAACAGCTAGTGAAAACGTTCGCTAGCTCAACAATAAAATTCAATAGCTATTAAAAACGCTTACTAGCTCAACATTTGAATAGACGCTGTACTAGGGGCAGTCCACCAGCCTGCAGCACAAGTAGCAAGACAAGCAGGTTCAAATTGTAAACAAACCAAGACAATAAAAGCATTAAAAATAATAAACAACAGGAGAGAAGTTATCGAGCCATCAAATTTCCCACCCTGCCCACTACTCTTTCGGTCATTTCAAGGCCAGCCCCGAACCTTAAGTTCCAACAAATCTACAAATTTCTTGTAGAGGAAACCTGGACAGGCTGATGCATATCTCCGCCTGAAATAAGGTATCTTACAAGTGGCGCCCTTTTAGGAAACTTTGAGAACACCTTAATATGGAGCTTTGTGGAGTAAAGACCCACGGCCACCGAAAGAGACTAGGCTAGCGAGGACCAATACCCGTCAAGCACAAAAACCACGCCGACGCTAAATCCGGTTGCGAACAAGTAGAGCGGCAGTACCGATCCTACGAGTATCGAACGAAAGTGCTACCGTACAGAAGTACCACCAAACCAAACGTAAGTCAATGCCACCAACCACAAAAATACAACGGTCGAGGAACGACGAAAGACGCCTGGGTTCGACTGGGAGACCTTGAACGGCAATACGCCAAACCAGCAGGACGCTCCAGGTCACCCGGGTCAGCCGGGTTACAAGCCCCCACCGCGGCCGAATACAGCATACCCGGCCCACCACGCATCGTAACGCCAGCCGATTTGCCCAGGCCTCCAGTTACGGAGACCAGCCGCTCGCCCACACAGAGATGGACGCCACCACAGCCACACCACCCACATCGCGGAACAGATTCGGAAAGGGGTAATCAGGTTGGACGGACAGAACGACCCTCTTGCATTTCTGGAAATACTCGAAGAACGTGCGCTCTCGAATGGAGTGGACACAAATCAGCTGCCTCGGGCCATGACAGAACTTCTCACCGATCGGGCCACCAAATGAAGAACTTTCGATCAACAACGCTACCCATTCTGCACAATTCGCAATCGACGACCTAGATAAGAAATATCACTTGCGTTATTTCACAATAAGTCAAGCTAGCATAAGATTTCGCAACCACTCGGCCTCGAAACATCGACCTAAATATCACCTTCCGCGATTCCCAGTTAGCAAAACCCATCCGAAATCCAATTTCCCAACTGCAGCCCGCACTACTACGGTGCAGTCTCAGCAAAACCTTTTCCTGAACACTAGCAAATTGTCAACGAAGCACCACGCTTCGACACACTTACTAGCCCCACAATTATTATCATAAATTAATCATAAGTTAGCAATACTTAATTATTTCCGGGTCAGGCGCGATCACCAGATGCATAAAAGGGCCAAGATCGGCCGAAAAATGAGGCCGTTCACCAGCGCCAACACAAGGCAGTCCACCAGCCCCAACACAAGGCAGTCCATCATCCCCAACACAAGACACTGGACTAGGCAGTCCATCAGCCCGAACACAAGACACTGCACTAGGCAGTCCATCAGCCCCAACACAAGACACTGCACTAGACAGTCCCTCAGCTGAAGACAACACAAGACCCAGTCCACCGGCTCACAGGCCAAGTAACAAGATCCGCGAGTTAGTCATTGTAAACAAACCCACAACAAAATAACAACGCCAGCAAAAACACCAACCACGATTCTTGAAGTATTTTCATCAGCAACACTACGATCCCCCCTGTCACCTACCTCTCTTTCGGTCAGATAAGGCCGCTCCGATTTGGCCGCGGTATGCTCGCCGCGCCGGGGTTCACAGAAATTTATTTGATCTCTGGATGTGGTAGCTGAAAGAAAGGGTCTCCTGGTTCAAGAATAAGGCGACACAAGTAAAGGCCTGTCTCCAGCACCGCGGAAAATTGCTTTAAGGAATTTGCTAGTTGTTCCGAGAGGGTGTGGAGCATAGCTAAAACAGGGTTGATGAATCAGCTGTGTTTTGTAAATAGAGCCAACTGTAAAATTCTGCTAAAATTAAAAAAGGAAAAATGCACTCTGATGATGAAGTGATTGTGTTGGTGGCGGCATATATTGATGCAAAACAAAAAGAATAATTTTAATTTTTGCTTTTGCGGACAGTTTTTGCCTACATCTTGCACCATTCACTTCAGGAAGAATTGTAAAGTAAATATTCCTGAGCTGGGTATCAGCTGTTCTCTCAGTCCACACACTGTCCCGATAGGCAACTATCGAAATAAATCTGTGGATTCCGCTCGTGTTGCTGGATACACACTCCAGGAATACGTAAACGAAACATTCCTGTCACACCTTTTTTTGCATGGAGTTTTACAGGAATTTTCCGATTCCGCAGTGCTGGATACTATGCATAAGGCTGCAAAAGTAGGTGATTATTATACCCGTACTCAAAAGAGAGTTAAGGGGTATATTAGATTTGTGGTAAAAGTGGATGTGTATAACGTAGAGAAGGAAAATTTTCCGACCCCATAAAGTATATATATTCTTGATCAGCATCAATAGCCGAGTCGATATAGCCATGTCTGTCTGTCTGTCTGTCCGTCTTGTTGAGCGCCTGGATCTCAGAGACTATTAGAGCTAGGGCAACCAAATTTGGTTTCAAGACTCATGTGATATCACACTGCTACAAGTGTATTTCAAAATTTCGCCCCGCACCCACAAAGGACGAAAATCTGTGGCAGGCACAATTTTAAAGAAACGATAAAACTAAAAACGCAGTATCGTAGAGAATGCCCATATCTACCAGATTGCTGAATATGAATCAGATCGGATCATAATTATAGCCAGAATGAAGAAATTAATTTTCTGTTGGTTCCCCCGCCTCTTTCAGCCAGTGACCCGATACTCATTCTCCTTCTCGCTCGCACACTCTGCCGCGTTCAGTGCGCGAGCAACCCCTAGCGGAGGAGATGCAGAATATAAATGGTACATCTATAATCTACATGTTAGATGTAAAATATACATTGTAGATGTAGATAACAGATGTAGCAAAAAAATGTAAAATGTAACATTTTTTTTTTATTCTAAAATTCTAAAAAATCATATCTCAAAAATGAAGATACTGACTGAGTACGGGTATAAGTAGAGTCGCGTCCCCAGAAGCGACTCACACGTTCCTTCTCGTTTTTAAAGAATTTTTAAAATCTGTTTTTTTTTTAGAGGTAGTGCTTCTATTTTTCATATAACTGTAGTATCTTATATCTGATTGCATATAACTTTGCAGTTCTGAAAAACTGACAAACGCAGCTATAAATCCGACCCAGACCCTTTGTATCTGCAGCTTAACGCCCGAAAGATATTAAGCTTTCAAGTGTAAATTTCACCATTTTTATGCGGTATTTTTCCAAAAATTTTGACTTTAAAAATTCGGGAAATAAAATCATTTCTTGGCATGCATTTTAAGTTTTAGATAGACGCATTAAGTAGGCTTCGTTTAAGGTATTTTTCATTAAAATCTATGGATAAACGGTGAAGCTAAAATTCGTTAACCAAACCTCAAAAATAAAAAAAAAAAAAACAAGTACTTTTTACCAAAAATTCAACCCCTTTCTTTTGCTTTGTTTCCAATCGGCAAATTAAAAAATTCTTTAAAAAAAACCATAATTTGTTAAAAACTTGTTGTTCAGTCGCATATTTATGCAGTAATTAATATTACATAATATACACTTATCGAATAAGTCAGGTCGACCCATGTAACGGGAGACATAATAACAAACGACAAAGCATTGTAGCTGAGTCAACAATAACCGCTTCTGCAGCAATTTCTGCCAACGATGCTATCGCTCTTCAGAGGGCAATAACACTGGTGCAATTGCTGACTATCACAATTGCCCAATAACACAATATCATATTAAATCCAAATTAATTCAATATTAATTCCAATTCCCTTTTACCATATTCTTACTAGACTCAGCACTGTTGTACCTTTTGTTACCTATAAATAGAATTTAAGTTTGTTGAATAAAATCAGTATCAGAAACAGTACCATCACTGCCTGTTCACTCATTCTGTACAACTGCAATCATCAGAGGCTGTCGCTGTGTCTTCAGACCCTCATTTGCTCGACGTAGGAAACCCTCTCCGCAGTCCAACTGGTTCAAGTTCTAGTTGCGACGACAAATTTGTAAACGGTTTATGTACAGTATGCATACCAAATCACACACACACACACAAACACATTTGGTGACCCCGACGCAGACAATCCTCTACAAACTGTCCAACAAGCGACAGGAAAGGATATAACCTACGGATCACACTGAAGAAGTCACCAGGACTCTTCAACACAAACTGGCAGCAAGCAAGCCACATACTTACGGTAGAATCTCCTACCAATAAGTAGAACCATTTGGCAGATCTGTATCTTTCAGATCATCAGCCAACAAGATCAACGATCAACAAGATCAAGATCACAAGTGTGTTTCACCATTGAAACAGCACAATCCTCCATCCAGTACGTCGTCTGTACTTTTACTTTGACCAACATCGGTTGCGAATAGAAGCGTATCCAGCTGCAAAGCAACTGGTTTAACGAAATCGACACCAATATATCGAAGGCATACAAAACCGATCATTACATCAAATTTCGTGAAGTCTTACGTAAAACACTAAAAACATACGTTGCGATCTTTACTGAAAGCGTGGACAAGCTAAATCAGGCATCAAGTGCTCATGTGGGTCAAAATGTCGAACCATAATCGAATGATCGGAGCCAGCAATTCACGGAAGCTTACAGCAAATTGCCGTCACTATGTCGCCGACAAAAGGCCATAGTAGAGTCCATAAAGCGCATTCTGAGACAATTCTCATAGGCGAAAGGATATACATCAAGTGATTTGATAAAATCACTATGGAATCAAGCACAAGAAGTCCATTTTACTATCCACGAGGAATATGACAACCCAGAGGAAGGAGGATACAACATGGAAGCCTACCTGACCCTGGAAAAGGAGGTACAAAGAACAATGGCAAAACCAGCCACATCAAACAATAATGACGTGCAGCTTCCACGCATCAACATTCCCAAGATTGATGGGGACATACTAAAATGGTCCCAGTTCTATGGAATCCAAAAGCAAGGAAATGCAGGCCTCGGACACAATGCTTCAGTTCCTAGAACAAAGAGTTCTAGTTCTAGGAACAGGCAAAAAGACACAAATGTCAAGGAAAGAGCCAAAAGGCACAACATGTGCAACAGTAAACACTTGAAAATCGAAAACGCCGCTCTGCTCATTCTGCAAGAAAGCAAGCCATGGGCTCAATGGATGCGATGAGTTTCGCTCCAAGTCACCATCAGAACGACTAAATTGGGTACAAAAGCAGAACATACCATCGGGCGCAAGTACAGAACCAAGAGCACCGATGGTTGGCGCAGCAAGTAACAATAATTACAACCTGCTAGCTACAGCAAAAGTAGCAGTAGAAGCAAACAATGGACAGAGAGCCAATTTCAGAGCCTCGCTGGAATCAGGATCACAGGTCAACCTGATCTCTGAACGAATGGCGTCAATGTTGTCAGTAAAAATTAATGATACAACATTACGCATCGAAGGAATTGGAGGTCAGTCAAAGACCAGCAGAGCACGAGTAAATGTTCTAATAAAATCCCTTTACGGTGGATTTACGCAAAGAATTGAAGCATTCGTACTAGCTCAGATAATTGCTGATCAACCAGCGCAGGCACTCGATGAAAAGAACTTGAACATACCAAAAAATTGCCCACTGGCAGATCCGGATTTCTATAAACCGGGAAAAGTCGACATGCTCATCGGAGCAGAGCACTATTATTCGGTACTACTCCCAGATCAAAAACAGCCAAATTCAGGAGGCCCGTTGCTGCAAAATACAAAAATTGGGATGGATTGTGGCAGGAAAAATCAGGTCTTAACACAACTCCTCATCCATTTGTGCAATTGGACTCAACGAGCTAATGGAAAAATTCTGGACCCTGCACAACTTAGAGACGGAAGAAAAACCACGCACGCCAATCGAAGCACATTGCGAAGCTCACTTTATAGAGAACTTACAAACAGCATCGGATGGCAGGTTGATAGTAAAACTCCCATTTTCCGAACACTCTTCAGCCCTGCGGGGGACTTTGGAAACTGCAACGAAAAGATTCCTGGCATTAGAGCGACGGAGTTCACCAGAAACCTGGAAAGGCTATGTGCTGCCGCCAAAACACGTCGGGAAACGATATGCGTCCCCAACTGACACGGGATCAGCCGGGAACGACCCCTCCTCCAACCCGCGACTAAAGAACTCTCTACTCGTGAGCAACAGCCGGATAGTGGCGATGGTGACCATAGGAGGACACGCAACGGAAGCCACAATCGACACCGGCGCATCCAGAAGCTTCATCAGCGCAAACCTCGCCCGACAACTAGACAACAACACCAACCTGCAAGATGCATGCGTCCGCATACGCCTGGCCGATGGCTCGGTCAGAGAGATCACAAAAGTTCTACTGGCGCACATCAAGCTGGATCAACGAGATGTTCCAATCCCGCTCCTGGTTCTGCCAAACATGTTGGGACAAGTTATTGTTGCCATGGAATTCCTATGTACCATCGAAACGACGATCCAATGCGGCACCACGCTGCTACAGCTAAGATCGACGGTCCGTGTGCCGCGTTTTCCACATTCCCAGCAGAATAGGATCGAACGGTTTTGGCAGTCGTATGCTGTATGCCCAGCTTCACCACACCGGCGACAGGCTGTGCGTGGGTTGGCGATGGGGGTCGTGATCATGCCATGTGCCACATCGGGAGTCGTCGGGCTGTTTGAGTTTGCTGGCTGAGTTTCGTCTGCTCTGTAGCCGGCCTTGCATATCTCGAAAGTGGTCGGGATGGTTCGCTCTTGGATACTCTCGAATTCAGTGGCCAACAGTGTGAGCTGTGCTAAGCTTTGTAGTTCGTGTCGTTGCACGGACATCTGGTATGCTGACAGGGCGTTGTCGTAGATTCTGTTTAGTTCCTTGGCTGCGCCGTACCCGGCGTGGTGCATGAGAAGACGTATCTCGATGAGGTAATCCTTGAACAATTGCCCTACCGCTTGCTTGCGGGTCCGGATCCGGTCTTCCAATTTTTCAAAATATCGTGGCGGCAAGAAGAACGTCAAGAATTCTGGGCGGAAACATGCCCATGAGCTGCTTTGCAGTTGGCTGGTATGGTACCAGTGATTAGCCCGATCGGTGAGAAGTTCTGTGGGTGGTGTGGCTGTGGTGGCGTCCATCTCTGTGTGGGCGAGCGGCTGGTCTCCGTAATTGGAGGCCTGGGCAAATCGGCTGGCGTTACGATGCGTGGTGGGCCGGGTATGCTGTATTCGGCCGCGGTGGGGACTTGTAACCCGGCATTTGGGTCCATTTTCCGTTGGTCAGATGGCCCAGGAGTGGTGGGCATGGGTGACCTGGAGCGTCCTGCTGGTTTGGCGTATTGCCGTTCATGGTCTCCCAGTCGAACCCAGGCGTCCTGCGAGAGTTCCGGCGAATCTCTTTCGTCGTTCCTTCGTTGCCAAATCAGAATTCCTCGGCAAGTACTTCCAGTTCATCCCGACGGAGTTTGTATTTTTGTGGTTGGTGGCACTGACTTACGTTTGGTTTCGTGGTACTTCTGTATGGTAGCACTTTCGTTCGATACTCGTAGGATCGGTACTGCGGCACTACTTGTTCGCGACCGGATTTAGCGTGGGCGTGGTTTTTGTGCTTGACGGGTATTGGTCCTCGCTAGCCTAGTCTCTTTCGGTGGCCGTGGGTCTTTACTCCACAAAGCTCCATATTAAGGTGTTCTCAAAGTTTCCTAAAAGGGCGCCACTTGTAAGATACCTTATTTCAGGCGGGGATATGCATCAGCCTGACCAGGTTTCCTCTACAAGAAATTTGTAGATCTGTTGGAACTTAAGGTTCGGGGCTGGCCTTGAAATGACCGAAAGAGTAGTGGGCAGGGTGGGAAATTTGATGGCTCGATAACTTCTCTATTTTTGTTTATTATTTTTATTGTCTTGGTTTGTTTACAATTTGAACCTGCTTGTCTTGCTACTTGTGCTGCGGGCTGGTGGACTGCCCCTAGTACAGCGTCTTAGCCATGGCTCGTCACAAACAGCGGAGTGTCAGCCCATCCACGCTGGTCGGAAGCAATAATCAAACTGATGGACACAGAACCAACGAACCATGACTTTAGCCACAGTTCTCCACAAATAGCGGTGTGTCAGCACCTCCGGAAAATAAAATAGTCTTAAGCAACGCACACAACTAATTATGGACAATCAACAACACTACCCATTCTTGTCCACACACCAATTTAAAACAACCCACTTCTTCCATTATTTCGCAATCAGCGAAGATGGCCCTAAATTCGAGGTCAACCACTTCGCGCTATTTCGCACCCACTCGGCCTCAAATTATCGACTTACTGAGTCAAATTCAGCTATCACCTTCTGCACAGTTAGCAAACACCAATTCTAAACCCAATTCCCAACAGCAGCCCACACCTGCTGCGATGCAGTCACAGCAAAACACTTCCTCAACACTACTGACCCACTAGCAAATTGTCAACGAAGCACCAAGCTTCGACCCACTTACCACGCCCCGCAATTATTGTCACACAATAATCATAAGTTAGCAATAATTAATTATTACCGGGTCAGAGACAGTCTTTCCGTAGTCTTTGCCGTAACTACAATACCTTCTTCCATCTGTTTTCCTTCGACACTAGTTCTATCAAGGTAAAAATCGATGTTAACAAATAACTTAAATTAATTGAATTTAACCAAGTAATCAAGGCAGCCGGTAAAACGTATGGTATAATAATGTCTACTTTCCTTGACTCAGCAATTTTTGACAAAACACCTCAGACTCTTGATAGCCAAAACATATCTAATACCCACGCTGTGTTATGGTATTGAAATTTTTGGAAATTGTGATAGTGCATCTCAGCACCAACTAAAAGTTTCATACAATAATGTAGCTAGATATGTTTTCAATGTTAAAAGGGGTGAGAACATATCCAGTTTGGCTGACAGCATCAATCATATGAAGTTTGATACTTGCAAAGACTACAGAATCCTAATAATGTTGCATAAAATCGTTTATACAAGAGAACCGAGCTATTTGTATGAAAAGCTGCGTTTTGGTGCGTCTGCAAGAACCAACAATTTTATTAATATACGTTCAAACTTGGCAATTCCGAGCGGCAATTTTGTATACATGCTATTCGTCTGTGGAATCAGCTACCAACCACGAAACCCAAAGAAAATTAGTAGTGCATCGCAATATAGGGCAAAATTAAACTTTTCCTTGAAAAACAATTAATAGTAATAAAAAAACGAGAAGGAACGTGTGAGTCGCTTCTGGGGACGCGACTCTACTTATACCCGTACTCAGTCAGTAAATACATTTTTGAGATATGATTTTTTAGAATTTTAGAAAAAAAAAAAAAAATTTACATTTTACATTTTTTTGCTATATCTGTTATCTACATCTACATCTACAATGTATATTTTACATCTAACATGTAGATTATAGATGTAACATTTATATTCTGCATCTCCTCCGCTAGGGGTTGCTCGCGCACTGAACGCGGCAGAGTGTGCGAGCGAGAAAGAGAATGACTGGTTGTTTTCTTGCAGGAAGGGGCGGGGGAACCAACAGAAAATTAATTTCTTCATTCTGGCTATATTTATGATCCGATCTGATTCAGATTCAGCAATCTGGTAGATATGGTCATTCTCTACGATACTGCGTTTTTAGTTTTATCGTATCTTAAAAATTGTGCCTGCCACAGATTTTCGTCCTTTGTGGGGGCGGAAGGGGGCGGGGCGAAATTTAGAAATACACTTGTAGCAGTGTGATATCACATGAGTCTTGAAACCAAATTTGGTTACCCTAACTCTTATAGTCTCTGAGATCCAGGCGTCAAACAAGACGGACAGACGGACAGACAGACATGGCTCTATCGACTCGGCTATTGATGCTGATCAAGAATATATATACTTTATGGGGTCGGAAAATTTTCCTTCTCTGTGTTACACACATCCACTTTTCCCACAAATCTAATATACCCCTTAACTCTTTTTTGAGTACGGGTATAATAAAAATAGTAATAAAAATATTTAGGCTAAGTAGGTTAATCATACCGACTCACGCCCAAACAAATAATAATAACGGATTTTGTTTTTGTGACTAGTGCATTAATTTATAATGCACTTGTCGCACTAGGAAATAAGTAAATAAATAAATAAATCTTAACTTAATAGGCTATAGGCTATTTCCTGTCTACAACTTGATGTCAGCTGGACCATGGCGGCTACTTAAGCCAATAAATTAGTCCTATTGGGTCAGGACAATATCCATAGTCTGGTGATTCATTTTTTTATCATATTCATATTACTTTATAATTTGTTAGTTGAACCTTATAAAATAAATACGAATACAAATACTTGTAACAGTGTGATTTCACATGAATCTAGATCTCGGCCCTCATCAAGACGGACAGACAGACATGGGTAATCGACTCGGCCATTGATGCTGATCAAGAATATATATACTTTATGGGGCCGGAAACGTTTCCTTCTCTGCGTTGCACACATCCAGTTTTACCACAAATACAATATACCCCTTAACTCTTCGAATACGGGTATAATTACAAATTTTTTGAGTCTGTATTCACGTCTTTTAGAAAAAGTGGGTTTGATGCCTGATTTGTATTGGATACCTACAAAGGCATGACATTTTTAGAAGTAAATTCTATAAGTTGTGGCATACTGGCACGTGGTGGCCTACGCTACTGCCTGGGATCTGTGCGTATCAATCATCTGCTTGGTGTTGCTTGTATGATTTTTGACACCCATTCTGGGTGCTGACTTTTCTCCTCAAAATTCTGAAAATTCTGAAAAACCAAGAAAACAGAAACAATGCAATATATTTTCAAAGTTTGTAGATTATTTATTACAAAATTGTTTGGCAAATAGTTTTATCATTTAAAGGTCTATGACTCCAGTGGAATAAACACCGTCCTTTTCACAAACCGTCCGAGCTATAACTGACATTCGCTCTGTCATAATTTGATGATGGCTTGAAGTGGCAGATTTTAGGTTCTTCATCACTCGCTCAGAGGCCTGAAAAATAAAACAACAAGAGAAAAATGTTGGTTATATTTAGCTCTCATAACACTAGTCAACACGACAATTAGGCTGCGGCCCAAAATGACTTTTTCTTATAGATTTCGGGGTTTACAATTTTTTAACAAATTATGGTTTGTTTTTTATGGTGTAATTTTTTTAAGTATTTTTTAAAATCTGGTATTTTTTTAATGTTTTTTTCCAGAGGTAATTCTTCTATTTTTCACATAACTTAAGTATCTTATATCTGGTTGCACAGTTTGCAGTTCTGAAAAGCTGGAAAATGCAGCTATAAATCGGACCCAGACACTTTATATTTGCATCTTAACGCCTGGAAGAGATTAAGCTTTCAAATTTCATTGTTTTTATGCGGTATTTTTTCCCGAAATTTGGACTTTAAAAATGATGAAATTTTAATTTGAAAGCTTAATATCTTCCAGGCGTTAAGATGCAAATTCAAAGTGTCTGGGTCCGATTTATAGCTGCATATAGCTTCTATGCAACCAGATATAAGATACTTAAGTTCCGTAAAAAATAGAAGAACTACCTCTGAAAAAATCCATAAAAAAACGAGAAGGAACGTGTGAGTCGCTTCTGGGGACGCGACTCTACTTATACTCGTACTCAGTCAGTGTTTACATTTTGGAGCATGATTTTTTAAAATTTTAGAATTAAAAAAAAAAAATTACCTTTTACATTTTTTTGCTACATCAGTTATCTACATCTACAATGTATTTTTTACATCTAACATGTAGATTATAGATGTACCATTTATATTCTGCATCTCCTCCGCTAGGGGTTGCACGCGCACTGAACGCGGCAGAGCGAGCGAGAAGGAGATAGAGTGCCGTTTCTCTTGCAGGAAGGGGCGAGGGAACAAACAGAAAATTAATTTCTTCATTCTGGCTATAATTGTCATCCGATCTGATTCAGATTCAGCAATCTGGTAGATATGGTCTTTCTCTACGATACTGCGTTTTTAGTTTTATCGTATCTCTAAAATTGTGCCTGCCACAGATTTTCGTCCTTTGTGGAGGCGGAAGGCGGCATATCACATGAGTCTGGAAACCAAATTTAATTGCCCTAGCTCTTATAGTCTCTGAGATCCAGGCGTCAAACAAGACGGACAGACAGACATGGCTCTATCGACTCGGCTATTGATGCTGATCAAGAATATATATACTTTGTGGGGTCGGAAAAGTTTCCTCCTCTGCGTTGCACATATCCACTTTTACAACAAATCTAATACACCCCTTAACTCTTTTTTGAGTACGGGCATAAAAACACCAGTATTTGAAACCAAGTTGCATAGAGAAAATAACAGAACGTCAGGCCTTAACCTTATTAATGAAACTTGAAAGTCAATCGTCAAGTTACCAGTTGACATAGAGGAAGGAATCTTTTTATCGGAACCGATACACATAGAAACAGAGTTTAAAGTATTGAAATTGGATCAAAATGACATCATTACAGTAAACGTAGTAACGAATGATAAACAAAAATCAGATAAGAGCCTAATAAAAAGGGAATGGACCATAGATGTAAATGAGGAGAAATTAACACTTCATCGGGAATTCCCGAATTTATTTTATATAGAAGGTGGTGAAACATAGAATAAGAACACTAGGTAACATTCTATTATACATAAGACCCTTTAGATACAGTCTGATAGAAACTAAATAAATTCAGCAACAGATCGGGAAACTTCTTGATCAAAACATAATTAAACATAGCCAGTCTCCATGGAGTGCACCAGTGTTTCTGGTTTCAAAGAAACTGGATGCGTCAAAAGAAAAAAAATGGAACTTGGAGTGGACTACAGAAAACTTAACAAAACGACCATTAAGGATAAATATCCAATGCCAAACACGAATGACATTTTAGATAAGATAGGCAGAGTCAAATATTATTCAACCTTACACTTTGCTAGCGGATACCATAGAAATGGAATCGAAATGGACCCGACCGATAGGACCTTTTCCTCCAATAATGGACATTTTGAATGGACATCAGAGAAGGGTATTTACTAAACTCACAAAGGAAAGGTTAATTCCACAATCGCAGAAATCAGAATTTTTAAGAAAAGAGATCGAATTCTTGGGACATATTGTTACAGAAGATGGTATTAACCCTAACCCAAACTCTAACAAACTAAGTGCGATGAAATATTTTCCCACGCCAAAAACAAAGAAGGAGATCAAATTTTTTTTAGGGAAGTGGGCTATTATTATTAGAAAACCTATAACAATTGAAAGGCAAGAAATCCCCGTCCCCCGTGCTACAGTACCCAGAAAATTTAAAACCTTTTATAACAGGGCTGCCCAAGCCCAAGCCCATTGCTCCGCGATCTCTAATGTTTTTGTAATTGCTCCCAGCCAATTCTTGTATCCATACACAGCTTGTGCTGTGTGCACAGCATACCGAAAGCCCAACACATGCAAACAACTTTGTGTGCATGCGTCCAGCAAAAACAGGTTTTGTGTGTTCTCTGATTGGTGTTAACCCGACTTTTGTTATGATTTTGTTGTTGTATTTTCTTCGAGTTTGCACTGTTCCCTTATATCCGCCTATGGCAGCAGGTTTTTCCAAGGTGCGGTTTCGTCCTAAGGATCATTAGGAAATGATAGACCGGCATCTTACGCTAGTAGAACTCTATCGGATACCGAGCTAAACTATTATTTGGGCCACGAAACACTTTAGACCCTATCTTTTCGGGCAAAAATTTACAATAATCACACACCAACGACCACTAACGTGGTTGATGAACTTAAAAAAGAGCCAAACTCCAAACAGGTCCGATGATTACAGCTCCTAGAGTATGATTATGAAGTCATTTACAAAAAGGGGTCACAAAATACAGTAGCCGATGCCGACGTTATTTTAAATGACTTAAACGAATTAAGAATCAAACTAATATTCAAAACAGAACAATACACAAAATTTAAAAATATCATATGACGGGTTATATCGGATAATAATTTTAGTAAAGAAAAATAACTTTAATACTAAACGAGAAGGAACGTGTGAGTCGCTTCTGGGGACGCGACTCTACTTATACCCGTACCCGTACTCAGTCAGTGTTTACATTTTGGAGCATGATTTTTTAGAATTTTAGAATTAAAAAAAATTTTTACATTTTATATTTTTTTTGCGACATCTGCTATATACATCTACCATGTATATTCTACATCTAACATGTAGATTATAGATGAAGCATTTAGATTCTACATCTCCTCTGATAGGGGTTGCTCGCGCACTGAACGCGGCAGAGTGTGCGAGCGAGAAAGAGATAGAGTAGTGTGTAACTTGCTGGACGGGGCGGGGGAAGCAACTGAAAATTAATTTCGTCATTCTGGCTATAATTATGATCCGATCTGATTCAGATTCGGCAATCTGGTAGATATGGGCATTCTCTACGATACTGTTTTTTTAGTTTTATCGTATCTTTAAAATTGTGCCTGCCCCAGATTTTCGTCCTTTGTGGGGGCGGGGCGAAATTTTGAAATACACTTGTAGCAGTGTGATAATACATGAGCCTGGAAACCAAATTTGGTTGCCCTAGCTCTTATAGTCTCTGAGATCCAGGCGTCAAACAAGACGGACGGACGGACAGACAGACATGGCTATATCGACTCGGATATTGATGTTGATCAAGAATATATATACTTTATGTAGTCGGAAAAGTTTCTTTCTCTGCGTTACACACATCCACTTTTATCACAAATCTAATAAAAACCACACAGGTTGGTTTAAAACGCACACATTTTCAAAAGCAACAAATATACTTACACAAATTGCAATTTTTTCAGAAAACAAATTTTCACACAAAAAGTTATAAAAAACAAAATCTATCATCAAATGTTCTGTTCTACAGAATGACATGAAATAGGCGTTCAAACACATATTTTTAGACCAACTTTGTTCTACAGAATGACACAAAATGAAATGAAGTAGGCGTTCAAACACACATTTTTAGACCAAATTTGAGATTTTTTTTTGTTTGATTAATTTTTAATTTTTGTGGAACCTATTTATAGAAAAGTGAAAACTTTTGTAAAGAAAGAATGCCGCATACTCTGGCTATCATTTAAAAACCGCATGCAAAATTGGTGCACGCGTTGCGGAGAAATGAAATGAAATAGGCGTTCAAACACACACTTTTGAACCAAATTTAAGATTTTTTGTATTCATTTTTAATTCTTGAGGAACCTATCTATAGAAAAGTACAAATTTGTTTGTGCAAACCAGGTCACATTCTCTGGCTATCATTTAAAAAAAACAGCATGCAATTTGGTGCACGCGTTGCGGAGATAGCCGCTTACACACACCTTTTTTCAAATTTATAGTATAGATATATTTTTTCATTTTTTTTACTACTTCTGTCATCTCGATATACAATGTAGATTCTACATCTACATAATGGGCCCTGTGTCCGGGATACGGAAGTTCCCAGGTGGCCATAGTTGGACTCGCGTACTCACTGGCGAAGCGTCTCACGGAGGTGGGCCAAACTATGATTGGCTGGACGAGATGCAGGATTGCAGAACGATCAGGCCAGAGGCGCTGCTTTAAATGTCTAGAGTTCGGGCACATTGACCACAAGCTTCCAGCAAGAGATGCCCGAGTAGACGACCAGAGACCCAGAAATGGATAGCAAAGTGAGGTTTTTGCAGCTCAACCTCAACCATTTCGAAGCTGCGCAGAATCTACTCTGCCAGCGAGTCAGATAAACTACATCGGATGTGGCGGTTCTTTCCGAACCATACCGCAGAACCAGCAACACCAACTGCATTCTTGACAGCACGAAAACGGCAGCGACATGAGTATGTCGACGTACCACCGCCCAAGGTGAGTCTGTTCGCAGGGGAAACGGCTACGTAAGAGCCAAGGTTCGCCAGTTTTGGCTTTACAGCTGCTACCTGGCACCACGCCTTTCTATCCAGGAATTCGGCGCCATTCTCGATGAGATAGCATACGACGCTAGGGGACGGCCAAACATCATCATGGCTGGTGAGTTTAACTCTTGGTCAGAGGAATGGGGATCGAGGTCTACCAACCCTAGAGGTCGTACCCTCATGGAATCCTTTGCCACTGATCCCACAGACAAGGGTCAACCAAGGATGACCTTCAATGCCAGAACCCCCCGGCCTGACATCTTCCTGTCAGAGCTGAGGCCCTGAGAACACGGATCCCAAGCCTTCCCATTGATGTCTTAGGAGTACGCAGCGAAACGCCATAATCTTAAAAAGATCAGAGAGAGCAAGAGGAAGTGCTTCCTAGAGCTGTGCGACTCAGTGGAGAAGGACCCCCGGGGCCTCGACTACAAGGTGATAGTCAAGAAGCTTAACGCGGTAAAGCCCTTTACCACGGCTGACACCGTTCAAATGAAGCAGGCGGAAGCAGTACTACCTCGTTTTCACATTGGATGTCAAAAACGCATTCAATTCGGCGAGGTGGGACGTCCTTACCTAACAGAAGACGGAAGCGGTGTTGATTTCCAGCCGCAAGAAAGTGGAGGTTCGAGATCACATCCTCGCGAGTTCCGCTACCTTGGGGTACTGCTGGACACTCGCCTCTCGAAGCAGCCAGCAAGAAGGCAGTAGTCCTAGGCAGGGCCCTGTTACGCATGATGCTGAACACGAGGGGTCACAAAACAAGGCCGTAGACTACTGCTTCAGTCAGTCCGAAAGGCGGTCATGATGTACGCAGTCCCAATCTGGGCTGAGGCGGCGAGGATCAAGTCCGACAGGAAACGGCTAGACGCGAAGCACCGGTTGGGAGCCCTGCGAGTCTGCTGCGGCTTTCGAACCATCTCGGAAGATGCAGCTGTGGTCATCGCCGGAGTGCTTCCAGTGGTGGACTAGGGAAATCTCGTTGGAAGCCTAGCAAGGTGGCAGAACCGCTGGGACACATCACAAAAGGTTAGATGGACGCCTACCCTAATTCCGGACATCAGTAGGTGGGTCAACAGGAGCCAGGGAGAAGTCAACTTTTGGCTAACCCAAGTCCTAAGCGGGCACGGCTACTTTAGAAGCTATCTTCATAGATTCGGGCACGACGACGATGCAAACTGCCCGTTGTGCGGCCTTGAGGAGACCGCGGAGCAAATATTCTTCACCTGCCCAAGGTTCTCGGAGCAGCGGTTGAACATAGGTGGAGACTTGCCGGTGCCCTCATGAGCGAGATGCTACGCAGCGAGGACAACTAGTCCCGAGTATCTGTGTACGCATGAGAGGTCATCAGAGGAAGCTGAGTCACCCAACTTTTTCACCTTTAGTTTTAATATTTCTACTGTTACCCAATAACAAATGATACAAAAAAAATCTATAATGTAGAGTTTACATCTACAATGTAGATTCTACACCGAGAAAGCGAGCGAGCGAGAATAAGAATGAGTAGAGCCGCACCGCTGGAGGGGCTGGGGTTAGCAACTGAAAACTAATTTCTTCATTCTGGCTAATGATCCGATCTATACCAGATCTGATAGATATGGTCATTCTCTACGATACTGCGTTTTCGTTTTCTCGTATTTTCTCAAAAAAATGGACGGACATGGCTATATCGACTCGACTATTGATGCTGACCAAGAATATAAGAAGAATGTAATCGGAGCAAATGAATTCCGTTTCTCATCTTTCCAAGTAGCGTTTCAAGCAACGCACTATGGTCCCAACGACCACTTTTGTTGGCCAAAACCCATTTTACAAAAGTTAAAAAAACACCGCGATTTTGATCACTACGTATTAGGAAGAGAGTGAGCTTATAAGTTGCGTACCAGAAATTTCCATAGTGGCGCCACATTCGCAAAATCAGCTGTGCAACCCAGCTGTTGTTGCTGAAAGCACGCGCAGTGAAAAAGTGTCAATTTAATTACAGTTTTAAATCTCTCATAAATTGAAAGATACAATTAACCGACCAAATTTTTTGATTGAATCTTAATTTTTTGGGTTTTTACTACGTGGTTTGTATTGTTAACTGTATCTAGTAGTTGTGATGTCTTCGTACTTTTAGGTTAGAATGAGTCCTTTTTTTTAGCCAATTTTTATTGAAAACTGATTTTTGAAAAGGTATATTTAGTGAGTCCCACCTAGTCCCACCTTGAAATCTATTGTGTGACGTAGATTAAGAAATTCTTGTTGAAATGCATATAGTAGGAAATACCACATTTGACCACAAATCTTAAAATTTTCATTAATAGATTATAACCTCAAAATCGAAAATACAGAGTTGTTTGGCGTTCTATTTTGTTCTAAAACCAATAGTTGTATGCCCAGAGAAGGCTAAATTGATTCGCAAGACTGTACAGAACCCAGTAGGAAAGCCGCAAAATTTCTGACCCAACGAGCACCCTGGAAAACGCGTTTTCCACCCTGACACAAGGGTTTTTCTCTAGGTGGCAAGAATTAAAAAAATAATTTTTTTTTTAAATAAAAAATTTGAGTTGTTTTTATATGTGCTACGCCTTTATAATTTTAATAAAAATTAATTAAACTAAATTCTTAATAAAACTGTTATAAAAGTACTAAAAGTACGTCAAAATTTAAGAACCAAAACCAACCCACCTGCGTCATAAATTTACAACGATTAATTGCTTCTCCAACATTTCCGCCGACTCATACTCAAAACGGCCACCCCCACTCAAAGTTCCCAGCGAATCTACAAATTTCTTGAAGAATCCTGGAAGCGTACCTCAGTTCTAGATAGGTTCTCACATTGTTGATCGTCGCCTTATAAATCCGTGATGAGACGGAGATATAAGTGAGCATGAAGATCACACAGAGCGTCGGCACAGTACCTGAGTACACAGCCGGGAACTCCGTCAGGACCTGGTGAAAACACCGGCTTAACTAGTCGAAGATCATGAAGCAGTGAGCTTTCATTCAACGAGGGGCTGAAAATGCCACTCGACCTTGGTAATCCTTGTATCCTGCATTAAGATAGGTAGTTTCTATAGCATTGAGCGTTAAGAACGGAGAAATTTGACCAAGCAATTACATAGCGAGATAGAGAAGAAGGGCAACCAGCTTCTCGAAATTTGTTATAGTCTTGACTTTAAGATTTTTAGAATGGATAACTCTTTGGTAAACCAAGAGGCTTCCCAGATCTAACCGGGCAAGAAAGTGGGACACAAGAATCAAAAATTGTGTCAAGAACATTGTATAAAATGTTTGTGTCTTTCATAACGTCAGTGTACAAGTACAGAGCTGACCAATCAAAATCACTAATGAGGTTATTTAGCTTCGTAAACTCGGTAAACTCAATCGACCAACGAAATTTTTCACATAGTTGACTTGAGACAGGGATAGGTCTAACAAGTCGTCAATACAGTTATGTCGTGACATGGGAACTAGCGTATTAGACTCGCTTACCGAAGACCAAAAAGCACCTGGCAAGTTGAAATCACCAAGAACTATCATATGGTTTTTATCTAATAGCGAGGAAGAAACAGTTTTGAAAGCGGACAGGGTACAGGTTACTACGCAAGACTTTGGTAGTTAGCTAAAAGGGGTAAGTAGAGCGGGATGATGAGGGTGGAGATGGGATGGAGCACTGGTCTGATTTTTATTAGGGAGAGTCATGGGGTCCATAATTGGGGTCCATATGGGGTTCATACATGCCCAGCAACATGATTAATTTGTGCAATAAAATATTTTTCTGCTGAATTATATTCACAACCATTACTAAATTATGAATATTAATTTTAATTTAAGTCAACAAACTTTCCGCTGCACCAAATTGAGTGCATCATCTGTTTTTCTTGTTTGGTGTGAATCGGAGTTTGACATCTCATAGAAGCTCCCACCGTTCCCCCGTGATGTGCTCAGTGAGCAGAGGTTATAAGTTTAGAATTTGTGTGTATTTTAGTGTGAATTAATGTCATTTTCGTAGTATTGATCAAACAATTTTAGCTCAGTCGTGTATATGTTAAAAGAATGAGTGATACCTTAAAAGATGGCAAATAAATACAAAGACAAGGAATATCATATTTTTCCGACTTATCCTGAGTGAAGGGTGGCTAAATAGTATATTTAAGCGAGAAGGAACGTGTGAGTCTCGACGCGACTCTACTTATACCCGTACTCGTTCAGTGTATACATTTTTGAGCTTATAATTTTTTAGAATTTTAGAATTAAAAAAAAAAAAAAGCAAGTGAAAATTAATTTCTTTATTCTGGTTATAATTATGATCCGGTCTGATTTAGATTTGGCAATCTGGTAGATATTGGCATTCTCTACGATACTGCGTTTTTACTTTTATCGTATCTTTAAAATTGTGCCTGCCACAGATTTTCGTCCTTTGTGGGGGCGGAAGGGGGCGGGGCGAGATTTTGAAATACACTTGTAGCAGTGTGATATCACATGAGTCTGGAAACCAAATTTAATTGCCGTAGCTTTTATAGTCTCTGAGATCCAGGCGTCAAACAAGACGGACAGACAGACATGGCTCTATCGACTCGGCTATTGATGCTGATCAAGAATATATATACTTTATGGGGTCGGAAACGTTTCCTTCTCTGCGTTACACACATCCACTTATACCACAAATCTAATATACCCCTTAACTCTTTTTTGAGTACGGGTAAAAAACATGTTTGTACTACCTAATAATAATCAATAAAATATACGAAGACCAATATTTCACAAAAATATTTTTGAAATACTATAATTCTGTGCTACAATTATTATTGTTACGCGTGAACTCCAATAAAATAACATCTCAAGAGACCCTGATCTTTTGATTCGACAAATCTTTCGAATACATAACACTAGTCAACACGATTTTTCCTCAAGGAACAAAACCAACTTTTTATTAAAGATTAAAGATTAAAGAAATGGTTTGATGATATTTTTTTTTTTTCTATGGCAGAACTTTTTTTTGATGAATTTTTTAAATCTGGTATTTTTTTTAAGCTATTTTCAGAGGTAGCGATAGTTTTTTTCACATAACTTTAGTATCTTACGTCTGGTTGTAAAGAACTTTGCTATTTTGAAAAGATAATTAAAACAGCTAGAAGTTAAGCCCAAACACTTTGTGATTACAGCTTACCGTCTGGGAAATATAAAGCATTGAAATGCAAAAATGATGATTTTTGTGCGGTATCTTTTACGAAATTTTGACTTTAAAAACTCAGGAAAAGTCCTCTATTTTTTTGTGTATAGGTGCGTTAATTTGGCGTCGTTTAAGGTATCGCTCATTAAAATCTATGGAGAGACTTTGGAGCTAAAATTCGTTAACCAAACCTAAAATATGGAAAAAATGCACAAAAAATACCTTTTTGAAGGCGGCGGGCCCAACTGCCAATTGGGAACAAAGCAAACGAAAAAGGGTTGTACATTTGGTACCTGTTCGCGTTCCTTTGGTATTAAATGTTGTTGACAGTTACTTTTTTCGTGACCTGAGGTAGAATACCTATTCAGGTCAAATGTTTCATTTATATTCTCACAAGTGCAGGTCCACAAAAATTGGATCTCGTCGCGTCTACCTAATCATAGTCATGGATATATAACGCTGTGCCTATAGTGTCTGTGCCTTAGTGTAGTTCTGACTTCCCTCAGAATACGATCGTGTGTTTACCAAAACATCTAACAATTAATTTAAATCAATTGCCATGGATACCTCTGGCCGATCATTTGCATGTGCTTTCCAAGCAGACTCATTTTGCTACATATGTGGTAAGTACATGATGATCAACGAAATAAAAATCGCTTTTACCGAAACTCTCCAAAAACAGTTTTGTTGAAAAGTGGGCACCAAGCTATATATATTTCAATGAAACCAAAGTAGAAATACCTGAGATATAGAATTTCATTCCCTAACCCATACAACAATCAGTAATTTTTAGACTTTTTAGTCAATTCTAAGGATATACAAACTTTTTATTTTTTACTGCTTGTTACTGTTCATAAAATAAAATATATAAAATATTAGTTAAATATAGTAAAGGTTCTGAAATACACAAACGTTTGAAGGCTAATGCTGCCAATACCGGACAATCTTTATATTTCCCAGACGGTAAGCTGTAATCACAAAGTGTTTGGGCTTAACTTCTAGCTGTTTTAATTATCTTTTCAAAATAGCAAAGTTCTTTACAACCAGACGTAAGATACTAAAGTTATATGAATAGGTAGAAGCGACAAACGTCTAATTTGTGTAAAAATAAAGGTCAACATTTGACCTGAACAGGTACCCATACCTCAGATTGGGCACAACGAAAGAAAGATCCAATTTTTGTGGACCTGCACTTGTGAGAATATAAATGAAACATTTGACCTGAATAGGTATTCTAGCTCAGGTCACGAAAAAAGTAACTGTCAACAACATTTAATACCAAAGGAACGCGAACAGGTACCAAATGTACAACCCTTTTTCGTTTGCTTTGTTCCCAATTGGCAGTTGGGCCCGCCGCCTTCAAAAGGTAATTTTTGTGAATTTTTTCCATATTTTAGGTTTGGTTAACGAATTTTAGCTCCAAAGTCTCTCCATAGATTTTAATGAGCGATACCTTAAACGACGCCAAATTAACGCACCTATACACAAAAAAATAGAGGACAATATATTTTTCGACTTTTCCTGAGTTTTTAAAGTCAAAATTTCGTAAAAAATACCGACAAAAATCATCATTTTTGCATTTCAATGCTTTATATTTCCCAGACGGTAAGCTGTAATCACAAAGTGTTTGGGCTTACTTCTAGCTGTTTTAATTATCTTTTCAAAATAGCAAAGTTCCTTACAACCAGACGTAAGATACTAAAGTTATGTGAAAAAAACTATCGCTACCTCTGAAAAAAGCTAAAAAAAAAATACCAGACTTCAAAAATTCTTCAAAAAAAAGTTCTGCCATAGAAAAAAAACCATAATTCTTTAAAAAATTTTAAATCCCCATATCTATCAGAAAAAGTCGGTTTGGATCCTTGAGGAAAAAAAAGTTCGATTTTGTCGAGTAGTGTAATCCCTGGAGATTTATGTGGCACCCCTAATTGTATAGGTTTCATATCCCATAAGCTTACATTTATACTGACTGAGTGCCGGGTATATTAGTATAGTCGTGGTCCTGTGCCGCAACTCACAACGTACCAACTCGTCTTTAATTTTTCTGTTCCTTGCCTTGGACGTATGTCAAATCGACTTACCTGGATGGATAAAGCTTTGGTCAAGTTAAGTTCATGCTGTGCAGTTGGAAGCTTAAGTTTTAAAGCTCGAGATGACCGTGATTGTGTGACAACCATAGCGTATATATCTATAGCTGCGTTTGCCAGTCGGTTCAATATAAATTGCTCGTTTACTATATTTTTATTGTACCGTAATAATAGCTCTTCAACTGTTTGACCGAAAAGGTCAATACACTCTGCAGTTTTCTTGGCATAGGGCTGAAGCTCAGGAGCTACATGACAACTTAAATCACTGCCACCTAGACCAACTTTAGAAGCGGCACGCTTAGAAGCTTCTTTAAATATTAAACCCAAATTGGTAGATGGATTCTTAAAGGCCTTTTGTAGTTCTTTTAAATGAGATCCTGCGTATTGAATTCCAGTTAGTGCTATAAACAAACGAAGAATATCGTTTGTGCCTTCAAAAATTCGGAAAATTCGTAAATCTCGTAAAACTCGCTCAAGTCCAGCTTCTACCATGAATCCCATACCACCCAGAATTTGAATAGCTTCGTCGCAAACGTACCAGGCGCTTTCACTTGCATATATTTTTGATATGGCCGCTTCTAAATGGTAGTCCTGACTCCCATCGTCCATGTTTTGGGATATCGTATATGCCATAGATTCTGTGGCATATTGAAGCATGCTCATTTGTGCTAATTTTTCTTGAATAGAGCCATAGTTCTTAAGTTTTTGTCCAAATTGAACCCGGTTATTAGCATGAGAAGTAGCAATTTCAATGCATTTCTTCATCGTGCCGGAGAGCGTTGCTCCCATTCCAAACCGACCATTATTTAAAATATTCATAGCAACCTTAAATCCATCCCCTTCCTTTCCAAGAATATTTTCAATTGGTATTTTTACGTCCTCAAAGTAAACTTCCGTTGTATTTGATGCCTTAATTCCCATTTTTTTTTCTGGTGGACCATTTGTAACACCTCCAAATGATCGTTCCACAATAAATGCTGTAACCTATATTAAAATAAAAAAAATTAATTGTTAGTTCAATGTAACAAAAAATTAAAAAACAATCCAATATTATAAAAAAGTCAATCAACAGCCCCCTCGCGAGCCACCATTTGGTCGCGATAATCGTAAAGTTGATCCAAAGTTCCTACTGCTACTGCCACTGCCTCATCACGACCAAATGGTAGCTCGCGAAGGGGCATGGTAAGCCGAAGGAAGGCCAGAGCTATACCGGCGGTAGCGTATGCTACCAGTGCGCAGGCCACCAAACGTCGTTATCCTATTATACTCTCTGCACACTGAGTCCATCCTGGGGGAACGGTGGGAATTTTTGAAAGATGTTAAACACCGATTCACATTGACACCATCCACCATCCACCATCCATGAGAAATAGCTGTGCACACAATTTGGTGCGGCGGAAAATTTCTTTTATAATTTAAAAGAATATTAATAATATTGCAATGGTTGTGAATTTGATTCAGCACCAATATATATTCTTGCATAATCTAATCATGTTGCTGGACATGGATGATGATAATAATGTGGTCAACATTGACGAGGAGAATTTATTGGAATGGATATCTGTTTTGAAAACACTGAAGCGTGGTCATTTGTGACTGCTTCTACTAAATTCAATCAATGTTTTAAATACAATTATATATTCTATGATTTTTGAAAAGCGGTTTGGAGTGAAGATATACCCAAAAAACAACGAGGCGCTTTTTAAGGAAAGTTTTGTATAGCCTATGGCTATTGCATTGTATACTATGGGTTCTTTTTCTGAGTACAGAGCAGTCGGAAAGCTGTCAGCAAACAGCGCGTGCAATATACTGCATGAGATTTGCAGAGCATTCATAAAAAAATTCCCAGTCCACAGAACTGAGTTTTTCTGCCTGAGACAATTCTGACATATCAGATGTTTTGTTGTTGTTTTTACCATTTTCCTGTCTGTCATTGTTTACATTTTCGTAGTGAATTCAGATTTTTTTGTTGTGAATGTCATATATTTATGGTTGCATTTGACAATTATCGAAAAAATACCGCACTGAAACATGAGAATTAGGAACATCCCAGATGGATGGTGGAATAACTGGGAAATTTTCGGAACGGCAAAACCTTACGGACCATCCCAGAAATGGATGGTGGATGGTCCCCAGTGTGAAAAGGCTATAACAGGAAACCCAACGTAGGGATGGGTATCGATATGGTAATATTGTTTATACTTATACTATGTATATTATAATTTCGATGGGGACGTTTCAGAATAATATACAATCAAGCAAAAATAGTCTTTTGACAAAATTGATGCGGTTTCGGCTCGATGCAAATTATGCAATAATATTGTAAAAACACAATTCAGGAAACACAACGAATTTAAACGCACACATGAAAAACAATCACAAAGGAAAAGCTTTGGATGAAACATCTATGGCTTTGTCTGATTCGACAGCTAACACCTGACAGCAGGTGACTTGCAGGCGTTTTTTGGAGATGGTGACAAAACAAAGAAGCTTGACAATGTGGATTGTGAACCATGATAAACTTTCTCTATGGTAGAAAAAGAAGGATTTCGCTTATTCTGCAACATGGGCATACCGGTGGGCGATACACCAAGTCGAAGGAAAATTACTGACTTGTTGGACACGACATATGAAGCAACTATTGCAAAATGGCGCTCTTATTTAAGCGGAAAAAAAACCCTGACCCTGACAACAGATATATGGACAGAAACAATGTCCATGAAAGGATTCTTGGGAGTAACAGCTCATTTTGAAAAAGATTGTGGAATCATGTCTGTCCACATAGGCTTTACTGAAATGACAGAGCAGCATAGTCATTATTATAAAGAATACTCTTGCTAAAGCTTGCGAGGTGTGGGACATCGATATTATAAATGTTACGGCAGTAGTGACAGACAACGCATCAAACATGATCATGGCAATTGAAGATCTTTTTGGAAAAAAGAAGCATTTGCCGTGCATGGCGCACACACTAAACCTCGTGGCAAAGTATTCACTAAGCATTGAAAATGTAAAGCCAATAATAACCAAAGTCAAAGCTATTATAACATAGTTTAAGCAAAGCACAGTTGGGAGCAGCGAACTTCGTAAATATGAAAGTGAACATAAGCTTATTCAAGATGTCGCTACTAGATGGAAAAGCACGTTCTATATGTTAGAGCGCTTTTTGTTGCTAAAGACAGATGTTAATAATGCATTGATGGCACTGCGAACTGATGTTCAAATGCTGAATGGTATTGAGTTGAAAGCAGCAGAAAACTTATTGTTATTGCTGCGAACATTGGAATCTGCAACAAAGGACCTATCAGGTCAGAAATACTGCACAGCCAGTTTGGTAATATCAATAATTAATAAAATGCAGGACGACATAAATAACGTTTCATTAGACGATAAAATAACACAAAAGCCATATTATCAGAAATAAATAAACGGTTTGGACATATAGAACAGGTTAATAAGATGAATTTAAACAACTAGACATTTTTTACTTTCTCATATATATATTGATATGTATTTCAAGGTCGCAAAGGGACAACAAGGACGTTGACGACAATCAAACTTCGTTTTGGCCAATGGTGACTGAGCACATAAGCAACATAAGCAGCAAATTCCAGTAATGCACAAAAGGGATGAAATGTCTCACTATTTAACGTCGCCATTGGCAGATCTAAAATCGAATCCCCTAAAAAGTATGGGATTCAAGCAAGCTACTCCTACTCTCTACAAAATTGCGTTTGATGTATTACCCATTGTAGCTACGTCAGTTCCATGCGAACGACTATTTTCTGCTGCTGGTCGGACAATCACCCCACTTCGAAATCGTCTAATTCCAGAAAAATTGTCACAGTTGCTATTTTTAGAAAGTTCAGAACGGAAGGATTGGACAAATTTACATTTGGGTTAGCTTTTTACGTGTTAGCATATGGGTAAAAATAGAGAAAAATAGAGAAAAAAATAGTGAGATCCTTAAAATTCGTCCTTGAAGGACATGCGATGCATCACATGAAAGGTATTTTCTCAAGGATCAGGAATATACATACACTCATGATAACAAACCACTCAGTTGGAAGGATAATCAATTCAACTTTTATTTTTAACTTTTAAAATAAAAGTTACGGAATAACTATTATTTTCAACTTTTAAAATAAAAATCAAAAATAAGAGTTATTTTATTATAAAAATCATAATTAATTCTTATGTTTGATTTTAAAAGTATAAATTAAAAATAACTCTTAATTCTGATTTCTATTGAAAAAATTAAAAATAAGAATTAAAAATAATTTATAATATATAAATCGTAAATAGAAGTTTTTGGCTGATATTGATAGCCATGACTGAAATATAATTTTCAGTATATTTGATGTTGCTGTAACATATATCCTTTACATTGATTTATTTACTTGAATTTAACCTTCATAACTGTTATTTGCGGTCCCTGGTATATAGGTTCCATATGGTGACGCCCGAAGGGGTCGCGTTTTCGTGCGTGCTCTTAAGATGAGTGATATGAGGTTTGCAAATATGCTATTTGTGAAATAGCTGTAGTCATCAATATTATGGACAAGGCTACTGAATAAAGGCCTCGATACGCTTCTTCCACTAGCTCGTTCTGCCCACGCTTGTCTGTCCGTCTCGTCTGTGGGTCTGATGATCTGGTCATGCCAAGTTCTCCACAATGGAGGGTTTTGGGAATCGTTTGGGAAGCTATCGCTTCCTACCTCGCGATGAAATCGGTGTTGTTATTTGTTACATACTTTTTTTCCATGTGCATTTTAAAGACACCTCTCCGTCTGCTACCGTGACTCCAAGGTACTTAAACTCACGGACCATTAAGTGTCCACTTTTCGTTCTGTGCCGTGCGGCCTCTGCCATCTTTTATCACCATAACTTTTGTTTTTACAGAGTCTTAGGCCTCAAGCATGAGAAACATTCAGAAAGATTATTGACGTTCCAGACCGCGGCCGTATCAGCTGGCGTTCCGTATTTTTGGATGTGTCTCACATTTTGAACATGGGTTGGAGCACGTCACTAAGCACGTCTGAACGGTAGGCGGTCCACTATTATACCCATTTTCCACTAAACTACGTGTGCATATTCTTTTTTCTTTCTTTGTCTCAACAATATTCTGCATCATGGGCAGAGGGATTCGGGTCGGGAGCCAGGCCATTCGGGTCGGGAGCTGGGCCGTTCGGCATGTATGACTCATGGCGGGAAGCGAAAGCAAGCTGAGCATTGCAAATTTATGTGTGTAAACCAGCGATGCCCAAAGTCAGCATACGGCTGGGCACTCACCAATACTCCCAAACAAAAACACATATACCAATAAGCGAACTTTGCAAGTACGAAGAAAAGACAACAGCAAAATCATAACAAAAGTTGGGATAACACCAATCAGAGAAGAGACAAAACCGGTTTTTGCTGGACGGATCGCATACACACAAAGATGTTTGCATGTGTTGGGATTCTGGTATGTTGGTACACATTATAAACTGTGTATGCATACAAGAATTGGTTTCCTATGCTGTGGGCAATTACAAAAACAAACGGGCTCCGTGGGCAATGGGCCTGGGCATCGCTGGTGTAAACAGACACGTGAAACTATTTATCAATTCTTATTTTCCGAAACCGGTTTGAGTTTGTTTTGAGTTTTGTTTCCAGGTTACGTATATGTGTGTGTGCGATGTATTCACACATACTGTGATTGTGTGTGGGCTCTACAATTTTTGGTCGCTTGAACTGAATTCGGGTTTTTGTTTTGTTTTGAGGGCTGAGCTGATGTAGCGACCTGAGCTGATCTGCCGCAACATAAATTAGGAATGGGCAGAGTGGGTGGGGGTGGGAAATAAATGCAATATATAAAAATAAAGGATGTTTTAGAAATGTATATACTAAATTAGATGTGCATGTACATAAATATTGTGTCAATGATGTCGGCTTTTGACTTTACAACTTTGTCAATAAATTTCTTTTTTTCCGATAACTTTTCTATATATATATTTTTCTTTTTATATATATTGATACATATATGAAAAGAATTGGTATATGTATATAAATATGTAGATATTCAATGAAATATTAGTGCCGCACCTCACTACTTTCAAAACCCATTTTGAGATATTTCTAGTCTTTCAAATTTAACAAGTGATACCTTTACCGAAAGCCTGGAATGTAGGAGGCTTTGGAAACTCGAAGAAACCCTGTTACATTTGCATTCCATCTTCTTGTTTTTCATGACTTTAGACAACTACCCATGATACCTGCTGTTCAATGAAATAGTAGTGCTGGGTTAAATTAATTTCTAAAAATGAAAAAACACAGCATATTAATTTAAAAAAGACACCATCTGCAAGCTCAATTTAGATATCGAATAATGGAATAAAAAAAAGTTTTGGATATAGCGGTACTTTTGATTTTGGAGCGTTGAAGAAATCATTTCTCGGCCCAGAAGAGGAGACCTAAGAGTTAGACTAAGAACTCTTAGGAAGGAGGCAGGAGGTATAATGGGATTGAAAACTAAGTTGTATGCACTCTCACTATTGTATTTAACCAAATTAACTAATTAACTAATTAGATTGAAAATCAATTTTGTATGCGAAAAACTTATTTTTTGGGACACCGGAGCTGGAGATGGCACGGGAGCCGGAGCATCCGACTGCTGCGGTCGGCGACCATGACTTCAAAACCCTCAAAAATTATGAAAACAATATTATTTCGCTCTGCCATTGATGTGACAGTTTTTAGACGGTTGATTACATATTATTTCAAAGCAAGAAGTCCCAGATGGCTCCGCGTTTGGGTCTGAGAGTACATGGGTGCACGACTTCAGTTTCAAAAAACTCATATGGAATGACCTGTGTCACAGTGACAAAAATACTTTTGACTGATGATAGTAAAGTTGTATTATATGGTAATATAGATTCAAAAGAATATGTTTGGCATACAAAGAAATCCCATTACCACTTAAAATCATTGTTCGGGCCAGCGGCTACTTAAGCGTATACCATAATATTAAATGTAGCTGTAACTAGTTGTATAAGAGTATCGAAACCTAAGCTTGTGTATGTCCCCAGCGTTCGGCAGTGCTGCTGCGCTCTCCCTGTTAAAGGGCGCTCTGCACCTGCCGCTTCGGCTCTTGCATTGATCGACCGATGCTAATCTCTCGCCGCATAGGTTGCATACTGAACCCCCGCTTGTGAACATTTATCTGGTTGGGCAAAAGAGCGAGCAATTGGCTTCAGCTAGCCGCCGGTATAAATAAACATTATAACGTTGTAAATCAAGCTCTTTAACTTATTTTTGGATAAATATAGGGGCCAAAAAAGCTTGGCATCTCAAACATTGGTGACCCCGACGTGATTTAACTACAATCTTTAATCGCGTTTCGTTTAAAAACTATAAAAATCGAATAAGATATTCGTTGCTGTGCCGTTTAACGACCAACAAATACATTTTGTGCGAATAAGAACAGTTAAAGTGCAAGTGCAGTGAGACTGCAGCCGTTTAATATTCCGTTGCTTAATCGCCGATTCTCTCTTGCTCTGCGTCGCTGCAGCCGCGGCCCTTGACTTTCCGTGTCTTCTATTCTCGCTCCCGTTCTTTCGCCGTCGCTTAAGCGGTCTTACATTTTCCGTTGTTTCGTGGCATTACACCGTTTGGCATGGACAAAAAGCCGAATACAGGTGCGGGCGGAAATATTGCGATGGAGGAAAAAATGCTGAGGCTTTACAAGCGTAAAGTTCAGTCTCTGCATGATCGGCTGCAACATCTTGGCCAGTCATTCTCGGGGAATAAAATCGACAATATATCGTAATCCCGCGCTCAAGGAGCGTTACTCAGCTTTTATGAAAGAGTATACTGATTTAAAGCATATGTCCAAAGTCCATTCTGACTCACGTAGCCTCTGCAAGTATTTTCTGCCTCATTACTGCGTTTTAAAGGAGGATAGTACCACTCCGTGTCGTTTTCGATGGCTCTGCAGCTACATCAACTGGATGCTCCTTAAATGATGTGATGATGACAGATCCTGTTATTCAGCCAGCATTGTTTAACATACTGATCCGGTTCCGCACTTATCCCGTCGCTCTCACTGGTGACATTTGTAAAATGTACCGCTGCGTAAAGGTATCTCCACCCGACAATTTTCTCCAGTGCATCCTATGGCGAGATTCCATCCAGCCCGAGGTTCAGGTCTACACATTAGACACCGTCACATACGGTACGAGGGCTGCATCGTTTTTAGCGGTCCGCGCAATGCACCAGCTGGCCATTGACGAGGGTAATCCCTACCCTCTTGGCTCAGCTGCTCTGCAACAGGAGTTCTATGTTGATGATCTCATCTCTGGCGGCAACTCGGTCGCAGAGATCAAGGAAAAGATGAGCCAAACTTCAAGTCTGCTGTCTTGCGGTAACTTTAAGCTTAGAAAATGGTGCTCGAGTAACCAGGAGGTGCTTGATGGAATTCCAGAGGACGATGTGGAGAAATTTCTACGGTTTCATGATGGAAGCGACATTACCAAAACTCTTGGTTTAGCTTGGGACCCTGCGTCAGATCAGCTGCTGTTTGCCTTGTCCGCGCTGGACACGAATTCAAAGCCCTCCAAGCGGTCGGTTTTGTCAACTATTGCGCGTTTCTACGACCCTCTTGGATTGATTAATCCTGTTATTGTGAAGTGCAAAATCTTTCTTCAGCAGCTTTGGAGAGAACATTTGGACTGGGATGAAAGCCTACCGACAGCGCTGCACTCAACTTGGATTGACCTGAGAAGCAGTTTGGCAAGCATCTCTCGCATTTCCTTTCCTCGCGTTGTCCATCATTCCAGCACAATTTTAGAGGTTCATGGATTTTGTGATGCCAGCATGGAAGCATATGGTGCTTGCATATATGTCGTGTCCAGGCAAGGGTTGTCGTCGAGCAATGTTTTGTGCTCAAAGTCTCGAGTGGCGCCACTAAAAACATTGTCGATTCCAAAGCTGGAATTGGGTGGAGCCCATTTGCTTGCGAAGGTTATGCGGAACTTAAAGGAGACGGGAATTTTCCCAGGTCAGTTTTACTGCTGGTCGGATTCGTCTACGGCGTTATCTTGGATTCGGAATGAGCCAGCCAAATTTCAGGTTTTCGTGGCAAATCGAGTGGCAACAATTCAGGAGTTGACGCAAGGCATGGAATGGCGCAATGTTCCCACATTGTTGAATCCCGCTGATATCCTCTCCAGAGGCTCGCTTCCCAGCCACCTCATCCAGTCAGAGCTGTGGTTTCACGGCCCCTCGTTTTTGTTAGGTTGTAAGGATGAGTGGCCTGTATCTGCCGTTTCTGAAACTCCGACCATTGAGCTTCGCAAGCGTGTATTGCTGATCGCGTCTCCACATGCCGATCTCACGTCCGGATGCAAATTTGCTAATTCTTTCTTTGGCATGCAGCGCACATTCGCCTACATGCAAAAATTCGTTAATCGTCTTAGGCATCCTGGACTCACGGTTTCTGACATACAGCAAGGAACGCATCTTCTTGTTCGACACGTTCAGCTGGCAAGTTTGTGGTCGGACCTAAAGGAGATTAGACGCAATGGGCAAGTCAGGAAGTCTAGCTTCATCAGTTCGCTATCTCCGTTCATCGATCCGTCAGGTTTACTTCGAGTTGGAGGTCGTCTCGGCAACTCATCGCTCCCGTTTAATGCTCAGCACCCGCTTATTTTGCCCAAGGGGCATCCCGTAACATCTGCAATGATAAGCTATTATCATCAACGGAACCTCCATGCTGGACCTCGCGCCTTGCTTGCTAAAATTCGATTAGAATATTGGCCTATTGGAGGAATCAAAGCCGTCTCGAAAGCGGTTAGCAAGTGTGTAAGATGCTTCAGGACGAGGCCGCGCATGGTTGAGCACATTATGGGAGACTTGCCTAAGGAGCGTCTGGAAGGATCGCGGGCCTTCGAAGTAACTGGAGTGGACTATTGTGGACCCTTTTTCTACCGATCAGAAATCCGCACGAGGCCTCCGATTAAGTGCTACATAAGCGTGTTTATTTGCTTCATATCTAAGGCCATACACATGGAACTTGTTAAAGATCTGACCACCGCATCGTTCCTAGGCGCATTGAAACGTTTTACGTCCACTTGAGGAAGGCCAAGTCATATTTGGTCGGACAATGCGACTAATTTCGTTGGCGCTAAGAATGAGCTTCTGAAGCTGAAGAAGCTTTTCCTGAGCGACTCGCACATGAAGGAAGTCCATGAATCCTACTTGGCTGACACCATCGACTGGCATTTCATCCCCCCGCGCTCTCCGCACTTTGGCGGATTGTGGGAAGCGGCCGTGAAGTCCCCAAAGTATCACCTGTACCGCTCAGTTGGGCCATCCATCCTTAGCTTCGACGAGCTCCGCACCTTGATCTGCCAGATCGCGGCCATTGTTAATTCTCGCCCTTTACTCTCGCTTTCAGAAAATCCTGATGACTTGGATGTGTTGACGCCTGCTCATCTGCTGTTGGGAGGCCCGCATCAGTCAATTCTCGAGCCTGACCTAACGACGCTCAATTACAACCGTCTGGATGGTTGGCAGCGGGTCACTCAACTGCAGCAGACATTCTGGAGGCGTTGGCGCGAAGAGTATCTGACTCTTTTGCAAGAGCGCTCGAAGTGGCGTACGCCTGCGAAAAAACTCTGCGTCAACGATGTCGTCTTGGTGAAGGATGAGAATCTTCCTCCAATGCGTTGGCCACTGGCTAGAGTGGTCGACGTCGTCAAAGGCAAGGATGGAGTATGCCGCGTGGCTGATTTGAAGACCGCTTCAGGAACCATCAGGAGGGCCGTTACTCGGCTGTGTTTGCTGCCCCTTGAGAAGTCGGTTGAAAGGAGAGCTTCCAACGGGGGGAGTATGTTCGGGCCAGCGGCTACTTAAGCGTATACCATAATATTAAATGTAGCTGTAACTAGTTGTATAAGAGTATCGAAACCTAAGCTTGTGTATGTCCCCAGCGTTCGGCAGTGCTGCTGCGCTCTCCATGTTAAAGGGCGCTCTGCACCTGCCGCTTCGGCTCTTGCATTGATCGACCGTCGTGGCCCAAGTAGTTCTATGCTAATCTCTCGCCGCATAGGTTGCATACTGAACCCCCGCTTGTGAACATTTATCTGGTTGGGCAAAAGAGCGAGCAATTGGCTTCAGCTAGCCGCCGGTATAAATAAACATTATAAAGTTGTAAATCAAGCTCTTTAACTTATTTTTGGATAAATATAGGTGCCAAAAAAGCTTGGCATCTCAAACAATCATGAAAAAATTAGCATTGGGCATGCTACGCTGAGCCTTATTGGGGGCCCGCTCATATGAGCTAGTACTTTCTAGCCTGGTATTTGAGTATAGTATGATTTTGAGCGAAAGTGTGTATGTAGGTATACTTTAGAATACATTACATCCAGATTACAGTTGAAAAATTCATGTTAAAAGGATCTTTTAAACGGAAATTAATTTCTTCATTCTGGCTATAATTATGATCCTATTTGATTCAAATTCGGCAATCTGGTAAATATGGGCATTCTCTACGATACTGCGTTTTTAGTTTTATCGTATCTTTAAAATTGTGCCTGCCCCAGATTTTCGTCCTTTGTGGGGGCGGAAGGGGGCGGGGCGAAATTTTGAAATACACTTGTAGCAGTGTGATATGACATGAGTCTGGAAACCAAAATTGGTTGCCGTAACTCGTATAGTCTCTGAGATCCAGGCGCTCAACAAGACGGACGGACAGACAGACATGGCTATATCGACTCGGCTATTGATGCTGATCAAGAATATATATACTTTATGGGGTCGGAAAATTTTCCTTCTCTACGTTACACACATCCACTCTTACCACAAATCTAATATACCCCTTAACTCTTTTTTGAGTACGGGTATAAAAAGGGGTTTGAAAGTCGTGATGTGTGGCACTACTATTTCATTGAACACAACTGTACATACATTGATTGTTACCAAAGACTATACAATACAAAGCAACAAAATATGAAGTCTGACGACGGGATATGGTCCAGGGCCGAACTAGCAGTTGCCTAGGGCCCTTAGGGCTAACAGAAAAAGTGGTTGAAAAAACAAAATATATACTATATATATATATAAAAAATATAATAGCCACTGATAAACATACAAATTAATCAAACAAACATTAAATTTATAAGTTTTTATTTCAAATGCCTTGAAAAAATGAAGGGCCCCATCAATCTTCTTGATCAGCATCAATAGCCGAGTCGATATAGCCATGTCTGTCTGTCCGTCCGTCTTGTTGAGCGCCTAGATCTCAGAGACTATAAGAGCTAGGGAACCAAATTTGGTTTCCAGGCTTATGTGATATCACACTGCTACAAGTGTATTTCAAAATTTCGCCCCGCCCCTACCGCCCCCACAAAGGACGAAAATCTGTGGCAGGCACAATTTCAAAGGTACGATAAAACTAAAAACGCAGTATCGTTGAGAATGACCATATCTACCAGATTGCTGAATCTGAATCAGATCGGATCATAATTATAGCCAGAATGAAGAAATTAATTTTCTGTTGGTTCCCCCGCCCCCACCTGCCAGAGACACGATACTCATTCTTCTTCTCGCTCGCACACTCTGCCGCGTTCAGTGCGCGAGCAACCCCTAGCGAAGGAGATGTAGAATATAAATGGTATATCTATAATCTACATGTTAGATGTAAAATATACATTGTAGATGTAGATGACAGATGTAGCAAAAAAATGTAAGATGTAAAATATTTTTTTTATTCTAAAATTCTAAAAAAATCATATGCCTAAAAATGTATATACTGACTGAGTACGGGTACAAGTAGAGTCGCGTCCCCAGAAGCGACTCACACGTTCCTTCTCGTTTTTTTCTTGATGCTCGACATACGGTTTCGGAAAATAAGAATTGATAAATATTTTCTCGTGTCTGTTTACACACATACATTTGCAATGCTCAGCTTGCTTTCGCTTCCCGCCATGAGTCATACATGCCGAACGGCCCAGCTCCCGACCCGAATGGCCTGGCTCCAGACCCCCTCTGCCACACAGAGACGAAGTCCCTGGGAGCTGGGACAGAAAACTCAGATGCGACACGTTCGTTGTATGAACTGGCACATCTATATACTGTATGGTTAGTGACGATACCCACCCATCCCTACTCCGCAATCAGATTGCTCACCACTGTGTAGGGAAGAAGGGGTACATACTCATGCGGCATCACAACGGTCCTGTAGCAGGACCAAGTGAGTTGGGGTGGGCGGGATTTCCCCCTCTCGCCAACTATCGCCTTAACCTTACCTAACCGAACTAACACCATTGTTCTGTCAGTGTCTCCGTATGTGCTTTTTCGACCATGTTAATCGTTTTCAAGCACTAATTTAGTTTTGATCCCACTTAATCCTCCAATACGAATTTTTTTGTAGTATTAGTAAAGCTTTTTAGATTATAATATGGTCACGTTCAGCTTTTTAGGTTTCATTCAGTTTCCAACTTCCGGAGTAAAATTCGCAGAATATTGTTGAGGCAAAGAAAGAAAATAGAATATGCACACGTAGTTTAGTGGAAAATGGGTATAATAGTGGACCGCCTACCGTTCAGACGTGTTTTGTGACGTGCTCCAACCCATGTTCAAAATGTGAGACACATCCAAAAATACGGAACGCCAGCTGATACGGCCGCGGTCTGGAACGGCAATAATCTTTCTGAATGTTTCTCATGCTTGAGGCCGCACGGCACAGAACGAAAAAATGGTCCGTGACTTTAAGTACCTTGGAGTCACGGTAGCAGACGGAAAGGTGTCTTTAAAATGCACATGGAAAAAAAGTATGTAACAAATAACAACACCGATTTCATCGCGAGGTGGGAAGCGATAGCTTCCCAAACGATTCCCAAAACCCTCCATTGTGGAGAACTTGGCATGACCAGATCATCAGACCCACAGACGAGACGGACAGACAAGCGTGGGCAGAACGAGCTAGTGGAAGAAGCGTATCAAGGCCTTTATTCAGTAGCCTTGTCCATAATATTGAAGACTACAGCTATTTCACAAATAGCATATTTGCAAACCTCATATCACTCATCTTCACAGCACGCACGAAAACGCGACCCCTTCGTGCGTCACCATATGGAAGTCTCAGTGCAGCAGAGGGAACGCTGTGCAATATGCACGCACCGGAGGATACAATGCACTTTTTTTTAATGTCTGGACGTTGACAATGCACCATCAAGTGGCCCATGCGACACCAAGCCGAAGCCTGTTACGAGCGGAAACCAGGCAGAAACGCAGCCGCTCCTCCCGCCCAACCCACCGAGGGGCACAGTGACGCGCGACGCGTGTTACCGAACCGATCGCGAGCATGCAGAAAAGATAGGTTTTAGCCTAAAATTCGAGGAAAATTAGAGCTAAACACAACTCAAAAGGCTAAACATGCAAAGATAGCTAAGAAATTGTACTAATTACGGGAAAGGTATGTTAGTATTAGTGATTTAAGAAGAGAAAGGGAATTTGTGGTGGATATTATATTGGTTCGTGCAAGGAATAATTTGATCTACAAAGCGGAAGGAAAAAAGGAATAAAGTTTCTAGTAGATCTAATAGGACTCATAAAGTTTATGCGGCTCAACAAGTCAGGGCTATCTGCGTCACCCTTGATCAGGTTGTGCATAAAAATCACCCCAAGCATTTTTCTACGACTAACTAAGGTTGGAAGATTTATTAAAAGCAATTTACGAGGATAAGATGGCAGTCTCACACCTGAATCCCAGTTAAGGCCACGCAGAGCAAAAATTAAAAAGTTTTTCTGGACTGATTCGATACGGTCCTGGTGTACTTTGTACTGGGGACACCATACATAAAAGCCGTACTCTAAAATCGGACGAACAAGCGAGATATATAGAGTTTTCGTTATATAGTGGTCAAATTCCGTTGACCACCTCTTTATAAACCCAAGCACACCCATGGTCTTATTTATCATGGTAGAAATGTGTTCAGAAAACTTTAACTTTGGGTCTAGTTTAACACCACTAGTTTAACTTCAGTGTAAATGACATCCGTCTGTAAGTTACCTTGAAAGCCTTTAATGCTAAAAGAGGTAAACTCTAATAAATTTGTGGTTGTTTATCGTCGCCTTATAAATCCGTGCTGGGACGGAGATATAAGTGATTTACAGAGATGTTGCAAATGCAGAGTTAAAATTTTTTCAAACATTTTAGGAATAGCGAATAACTTAAATATACCTCTATAATTATTTGCATCAGACTTGCTACGTTTCTTATGGTGCGGAATAATAAAAGGTTCCTTCAAGATGGGGGGGAAGCATGAAGAGTTAATGGATAGGGTGAGGTCCACACAGACCATCGGCACAGTACACAGCCGGGAACTCCGTCGGGACATGGTGAAAACACCGGCTTAACTAGTCGAAGATCATGAAGCAGTGAGCTTTCAGTTAACAAGGGGCTGAAGATGCCATTCGACCTTGGTGAACTGTATGGATACGGCTGACCAGAGTAGCTTTCATGAGAATAGGTTGTTTGGAAAAATTTGTCAAAAAGATCGGTAATTGCCTGATCATTGTTTGCTGACATATTGAGAAAAGATAGCGAGGATGGATGTGTGGACGTTCTACGGTTACTATTTACGAAGCTGTAAAACTGTTTAGGGTAATGTGAAAATCGTATCCTGCATCGAGATAGGTAGTTTTTATAGCATTGAGCGTTAAGAACGAAGAAATTCGATTAATTGTTTACGCTACTTGTTGGTCTCGATGGTCGTGTTGTGAGCTGGTGGACTGTAGTGCAGTGTCTTGAGTCTGTGACTGACTAGTGCAGTGTCTTCTGTTCGGGCTGATGGACTGCCTAGTGCAGTGTCTTGTGTTCGGGCTGATGGACTCCCTGCTTTTTCGGCCGATCTTGGCCCTTGGCGATCGCACCTGTCTTTGACCCGGAAATAATTAATTATTGCTAACTTATAATTATTGGGTGACAATAATTGTGGGTCTGGTAAGTGGGTCGAAGCTTGGTGCTTCGTTGACCATTTGCTAGTGGGTCAGTAGTGTTCAGGAAGTGTTTTGCTGCGACTGCAGTTTGGGAATTGGGTTTAGGATTGATTTTGCTAACTCTGCATCGCGGAAGGTGATATCTGAATTTGGGTCGATAACACTACTCAACAAAATTGAACTTTTTATTTAGGCTGTGAACCAAAATGACTTTTTCTGACAGATTTCGGGATTTTAAAATTTTTGTAGCACTTTATTTTTTTTTTGTGGTGTAATTTTTTTTGTAAAGAATTTTTAAAAACTGGTATTTTATTCATGTTTTTTTGTTCAGAGTTAGTGCTTCTTGTTTTCACATAACTTCAGTATCTTATATCTGGTTGCATAGCAGTTCTGGTTGCAGTTCTGAAAAGCTGACAAATTCGGCTTAAAATCCGACCCAAACACTTTGTATCTGCAGCTTCATGCCTGGAAGATATTAAGCTTTCAAATTCAAATTTCATCATTTTTTGCGGTATTTGTTTTTTTTTTTGAAATTTTGACTTTAAAAACCCGGGAAAAGTCGAACAATTTTTATTCTAAAAAATCATAAGCTTAAAAATGTATATACTGCCGTATATATATGTATATAGTATATACATACGTATATATATACGTCCGAAAGGCAAAGAATTTGATCCCAGGTACACATGTAAAACTGTGAAACATGGCGGTGGTAGCCTAATGGTATGGGGCTGCTTTTCATGGTATGGTGTTGGTCCGATTCATCGTATTGACGGAATAATGGACAGATTCGTATACAAAGATTTATTGGAAACGGTGATGCTACCATATGCCGAGGATAATATGCCACTATTATGGAAGTTCTAACAAGATAATGGCCCGAAACACGCCTCTCGAGTAGTAAAGGATTGGTTGCGAGAGCAAAGTGTGGATGTTCTTGGGTGGCCAAGTCAATCCCCGGACCTTAATCCCATCGAGAATCTCTGGGGTGAACTCAAAAGAGAGGTCGGAAAGACTTTTTGTCAAAATAAAAATCAACTTTGGTATATTGTACAACATTCCAATTGGAACTTGTCGCAAGTTAATATCCTCCATGCCAAGACGAATGGAGAAAGTCCTGCAAAATAATGGCGGATATACCGGGTATTAGCTGCCAGGTACTCAATTTAATATAAAACAAGACCAAAAATAGTAAAATATCGATTAAATTTAAACATTAATCTTCATACGCCTATTATTGTGTCCAGCCAAAATTGGCGGATTTAAGGAAATATTCAATTTTGTTCTAAATTAAAGGGTTTGTGAAACCGTTTTTACTTTTTGTTTAAGGACAATTAATATAAGTTTAGAAAAACCTTTGATTGGTTGACATTAGAGAAGAAATGAATTAGAAATAAAAAGTTGAAAAAGAAAAAAAAAGCACACCTATTATTTTGTCCATAAGTGTATATGTCTATACTGTATATACTGACTGAGTACGGGTATAAGTAGAGTCGCGTCCCCAGAAGCGACTCACGTTCCTTCTCGTCCTTTGTGGGGGCGGAAGGGAGCGGGGCGAAATTTTGAAATACACTTGTAGCAGTGTGATATCACATGAGTCTGGAAACCAAATTTGGTTACCCTAGCTTTTATAGTCTCTGAGATCCAGGCGACAAAAGAGACGGACGGACGAACAGACGGACAGACAGACATGGCTCTATCGGCTCGACTATTGATGCTGATCAAGAATATATATACTTTATGGGATCGGAAACGTTTCCTTCTCTGCGTTACACACATCCACTTTTACCAAAAATCTAATATACCTCTTAAATCTTTTTTTGAGTAAGGGTATAAAAAGGCTTTGGAAGAACTGAAAACGAGGACCACAGGCGGAATCTTCGCCTCCACTAGTCCCTCATCTAGTAGTCACGGATTCCAACATCTAGGGTACTACGAGCCCCGACCACTATTAATTCGTACAGCAAGCTTTTTTAGCCATATGCAATGTTTAACAGACGATATTTTCAATACTAATGTAGATAACACATGCGAACTTATTTTTCTCTGAAAGATCATTTTATTCTCTTAACATTAGAAACAAAAAGTTTTGTTGTACTTCAACAACAACAATAATAACAAACATTTCTTCGAATGCTTTGCTTAACTGATAAGAAAAATTTGACCACTAATTATTCGTACGGTGCGTTAGCTTAGCTTAGAATTGAAAGAAGATCAAAACAAAAGCAAACAGTGTAACATAATCACTATCTAGTCATAATCTGGAATCAGTCATACAATGCCGAATGTAAGAAATGTGTAATTGGTTCAAATTAGTCAAAGTTTAGCAACGATGGCACGTGGTAAGCCGATTTGCAACGAAATAAGAAGTTTAATTATTGATTATTATAAATCGGGGAACACTTTTGGTGAAATAGCCAAACAATTAAATCTGGCTAAGTCGTCCGTTCAAGGCATTGTAAACAATTTTAAGAAAAATGGCAATATTGAAATTAATATCGCAAATAGAGGCCGAAAATCGGCAATAACATCTCGTGACAAAAGAGCCCTGGCCACAATTGTGAAGTCTGATCGTCGACAAAGTTTGAGAAATTTAGCCTCTGATTGGTCTGATAAAATCGGAAAAAGTGTGAAGCGTGAATGGACGCGCCTGCAGTTGCGAGATATTGGATATAAGTTCTATAAAGTATGTATAGTGATTATATATGTTACATACTCAATAGCTTAAACTACTCTTAGGCCAAGGGAAAACCATTGCTTACGCTTCGTCAAAAGAAGAAGCGTTTACAATGGTCTCGGGAACGGATGTCTTGGACTCAAAGGCAATGGAACACCATCATATTTAGCGATGAATCAAAATTTGATGTGTGTGTCGGTGATGCGCGAAGGAGAATCATCCGTAACAAAACTGAAGCGTACCATAAAGACTGCCTGAATAGGACTGTTAAGTTCCCTGCAAGCATAATGGTGTGGGGTTGTATGTCTGCCAAAGGGGTAGGACAACTGCACTTTATTGAGGGGATAGTTAACGCGGAAAAATACGTTAACATATTAGAGGAAAGTTTGCTGCCATCAATACCAAAACTGGCTGACTGTGGTGAATATACATTTCAGCAGGATGGAGCATCATCTCATACTGCCAAACGAACCAAATCATGGCAGCAGTGTAAGGAAATTGGGGTCTTAGATTGGCCATCAAATAGCCCAGACCTAAGCCCAATCGAGAATATATGGGGCATAATGAAAAGAAACCTAAGAAATGAGCCTCAAAGAACACTTTCAGACCTAAAAATAAAACTGCAAGAGATGTGGGACTCCATTTCAAAAGAACAATGCCAGAATTTGTTGAAATCTATGCCAAAGCGTTGTAAATGCGTTGTAGAGGCCAAAGGAGATGTAATACAATATTAATATTAAAAAAAATTATTTTTTTAATCAAAACAGCTAATATTGAACGCACCGTACGAATAATTAGTGGTCAAATTTTTCTTATCAGTTAAGCAAAGCATTCGAAGAAATGTTTGTTATTATTGTTGTTGTTGAAGTACAACAAAACTTTTTGTTTCTAATGTTAAGAGAATAAAATGATCTTTCAGAGAAAAATAAGTTCGCATGTGTTATCTACATTAGTATGTATTAAAAATATCGTCTGTTAAACATTGCATATGGCTAAAAAAGCTTGCCGTACGAATTAATAGTGGTCGGGGCTCGTACAGGGCTACCACTTGCTGATGCGGCGGAGAAAAGAAATGTAGAAGAGGAGAAGAGCTAAGAGGCTATCCAGCTACAAGGCGTCGGTTAAGTACCTACGGAGACTTAGCCAGGGCCTCACCGACATGCTGGCAGAAAGAGACAAGAGACAAGTAGACAAGATACCAGTAATTGGTATATTCCAACGCGCAGCAGGCCACCAGACCACCAGATCTCTTAACTCTACCCCGCAGGCATCTTTGAAAACCATGTTGGATCTGGCTCCGCACGGTGGTGCCAATAACCACTGGTGGGAGTCCCACCGAAGAGGCAAGTTTTTGTATCAAGTTTAATTTAAGTTTAATTTATCTTATGCCAGGACTCCTTTAAGATAAGCATCTGCCCAACTTATTTGGAAACCATTTGCTCTGCCAAGTTTTGGCTGGAACACTTGGATGTGAAAGAGTACAAGGCCTAGAAGAAGAATAGGCCTCCATAGTTCTTCCTAATAGTCAGGCCAGTTTTCCATCTCCACCCTCATCTTGCCACTCTACTTCTACCCATCCAAAAAACAAACATCCTCGTATTTAGTTATCTACCGGAATGATAGAGACTTGCATATAAAGCTCAGCACTCTTTTTCTCTATAGTTTCGCATAATCGTCCGACGTTATTGTGTTTACCGACACCTGCTTGTAACGAACAATGGCTCTAGTCATGGCTCGTCACAAACAGCGGAGTGTCAGCGCATCCACGCTAGTCGGGAAGAATAATCAAACAGATATACACAGAGCCAACGAACCGACAGGAAGAACTTCCTACACGTGAGCAACGGCCGGATAGGGGCAATGGTGACCATAGGAGGAAGCGCAAACCTCGCCCGACAACTAGACAACAACACCAACCTGCAAGATGCATATGTTCGCATACGGCTGGCCGATGGCTCGGTCAGAAATATTACACAAGTTCTACTGGTGGTGGATCGACGAGAGGTTCAAATCCCGCCAAACATGTTGGGACAAGTTATTGTCGGCATGGACTTCTTATTTGCCACCGAAACGACGATCCAATGTGGCACCATGCTGCTACAGCTACGAGACCGTCGCCCCATGCCCACTGAACCCGTGCTTACTACCATGCACGTACAAGACGCCGAACCCCGAAATAAGAAACCCCAACAAATCGCAACGAACCCACGTCCACGACCTACTACAAGGAACAAGGCACCCAATAACGCAACGCAGCACTTGACACCCAAACCAACCGTAACGAACACGAAGCACCGGACCACAACGGAGAACACGAACCCGAGGACAACACCAGCAAGACTCTACCCACGGCCACCCCGATCGTCGCCCACGCGATAACCACTTGAGGATCGAAGCGTCCAGCACATTGGACAGACCCATCCTGCCGAAAGACCCGAATCAAACCTTTGGCCCCGGAGCCACCGAAGACGAGCCAGAACAGCCAGAATCCTTGGCCACCCGACATAGCACCCACAGATTCGATAATGCTTGGACAAAGAACTAGCAAAGATTGGTCTGGCCGAGCAAACCCTAACAAACCCCCGGAAAAAACACACCCACCCAGTGAAAGGGTGGGGAGAGAGAGAGAGAGAGAGAGAGATGTAACGAGTAACGATGTACTGGCTCTATCCATGGCTCGTCACAAACAGCGGAGAGTCGAAAGCTTTTTTTTTAGGGGTAGCATTATTTTTTTCACATAACTCTAGTATTTAACGTCTGGTTGAACTTTGCTATTTTAAAAAGATTATTAAAACAGCTAGAAGTTAAGCCCATACACTTTGTGATTTTAGCATACCGTCTGGGAAATAAGCAGCATTGAAATACAAAAATTATGATTTTTGTGCGGTATTTTTTTTACAAAATGTTGACTTTAAAAACTCCGGAGAAGTCGAAAATGATATCCTATGACCTCTATTTATTGTCTATAGGTGCATTAATTACGCGTCGTTTAAGGTATTGCTCATTTGGAGCTAAAATTCGTTAACCAAACCTAAATATGAAAAAAATTAACAAAAAATACCTTTGGAAGGTTGCGGGCCCAACTGCCAATTGGCAACAAAGAACGGCAACATTCTGGCTATAATTATGATCCGATCTGATTCAGATTCGGCAATCTGGTAGATATGGGCATCCTCTACGATACTGCGGGGCGGGGCGAAATTTTGAAATACACTTGTAGCAGTGTGATATCACAAGAGCCTGGAAACCAAAATTGGTTGCCGTAACTCGTATAGTCTCTGAGATCCAGGCGCTCAACAAGACGGACGGACAGACAGACATGGCTATATCGACTCGGCTATTGATGCTGATCAAGAATATATATACTTTATGGGGTCGGAAAATTTTCCTTCTCTGCGTTACACACATCCACTTTTACCACAAATCTAATATACCCCTTAACTCTTTTTTGATTTTAACTCATTATCCAAATGAACTAGTTTCTAAGTTTCAATATTATTTGAAAAAACCGACGAATTCAAATTTTTTTTTTAATGTATATTTACCCAAAAATTTGTAATTTCGTTTCGTGGTAGCAACCCCAAACATTAAACTAAAAATTTGAAAAAATTGTATAATTTTATTATCTTATACCCTTACTCAGTCAGTATATTTTTTTGAGTTTATGATTTTTAAGAATTTTAGAATAAAACAAAAATTTCAATTTTGAAATACACTTGTAGCAGTGGGATATATCATGAGTCTGGAAACAAAATTTGGTTGCTCTAGCTCTTATAGTCTCTGAGACGAACGGACGGACGGACGGACGGACATGGCTATATTGACTCGGCTATTGATTCTGATGAAGAATATATATATACTTTATGGGGTCGGAAACGTTTCCTTATCTGCGTTACACATTTCCACTTTTACCACAAATACAATATACCCTTTAACTCTTTTTGATTACTACTAGTATAACAAAGAACAGAATTAAGGGGTGCACCAACAAAAAAAAATAAATTTTTTTGTCCTAATTTATATATTTATGCTATTGTGTGGGTGGTCTGTGTTATCGAAGGATTGATTTTTGATAGTAGGTCTTAAATAGGTAAAACATGCAAAAACGTGCGATCATGACATGAAGCAGATTTGTAAATCTGAATGTTTGCATTAATATATTGGTAAGTTTATGTTCTTTATTCTGTACTGTTTCAATAGTCTGCCTTGTTCATGAGATTAGAGCAGTAATATTTTAAAATATAACATGTTTACCTTGTCTTTTTTTGCACCTGTTTTTAAATCCACTAGTTCAGTCTGTGCGAAAACCGTCATAATGTCAGCAATTCCACCATTAGATATCCAAATTTTTGAACCGTTTAGTATATAATATTTTTGATCATCACTTTTTACTGCACGGGATCGAATTGATCCAGCGTCCGAACCTGAAGATGGCTCCGTGAGTGCAAAGGCAGCGTAGACATGTTCTGTGGATACTTTAGGTAAGTATTTTTCCTTTTGTTCAGGTGTTCCATACAGAAGTATTCCTTTGAATCCTATACTTTGGTGTGCGCCAATCGTTATTCCTAGTCCTAAGTCGTTGGCACCAACTATTTCACAAAGTCTTCCATACTGTGTATTATTCAGACCCAAACCCCCAAAATTTGGAGGCTATGAAACAAAGGAAAAGAGTATTAATACGATTTTTTTATACATATGTATATTATACATCAAATTAAACACCTAAAATTTTAAAATATTTTTTAATCGAAGCTTTAAAAGCGTATAGATTAAATTACTTTGTAACGGTACACATTTGATGGGTGCTTCGAATATCAAACTTTTGTTAGATGCGGATTTTTTTCTCTATAATTCTGTTTTTTTTATAGCAAGTAACCTATGTAAGTTTGGCCGAGAATTTGGTTGTCGTGCAATATGACATTAGACTTTGATAACTTTTCTACGAAGAGAGAGATAGCATGGGAGACAACATGAAAAATTACACTACCCGACAGCATTTCACCGCTTCGAACCATACCAACATTTTTTTTATAGCTTTGGGGCTTTAAACATGTTAAGAAATTTTGTTTCCCATGACATAACTTTTTCAGACGTAGTGCCTCTTTTTCACACAACTTAAGTTGGTTGTAGTGAACTTTGCCATTCTGAAAACCTAAGAAATGCAGCTAAAAATTAGACCTAAACAATGTGATATCAGCTTACCGTTTGGGAAATATTATGCTTTCAAATGCAAAAATTATGATTTTTGTGCGGTATTTTTTACAACATTTGCTTCTGGGGACGTGAATCTACTTATACCCGTACTCAGTCACCATATACATTTTTAAGCATATGATTTTTTAGAATTATAGAATTAAACGAGAAGGAACGTGTGAGTCGCTTCTGGGGACGCGACTCTACTTATACCCGTACTCAGTCAGTATATACATTTTTGAGATGTAATTTTTTAGAGTTTTAGAAAAAACGAGAAGGAACGTGTGAGTCGCTTCTGGGGACGCGACTCTACTTATACCCGTACTCAGTCAGTAAATACATTTTTGAGATATGATTTTTTAGAATTTTAGAAAAAAAAAAAAATTTTACATTTTACATTTTTTTGCAACATCTGTTATCTACATCTACATCTACAATGTATATTTTACATCTAACATGTAGATTATAGATGTAACATTTATATTCTGCATCTCCTCCGCTAGGTGTTGCTCGCGCACTGAACGCGGCAGAGTGTGCGAGCGAGAGAGAGAATGAGTAGTGTGTCTCTTGCAGGAGGGGGCGGGGGAAGCAACTGAAAATTAATTTCTTCATTCTGACTATAATTATTATCCGATCTGATTCAGATTCGGCAATCTGATAGATATGGGCAATTTCTACGATACTGCGTTTTTAGTTTTATCGTATCTTTAAAATTGTGCCTGCCACAGATTTTCGTCCTTTGTGGGGGCGGAAGGGGGCGGGGCGAAATTTTGAAATACACTTGTAGCAGTGTGATATCACATGAGTCCGGAAACCAAATTTGGTTGCCCTAGCTTTTATAGTCTCTGAGATCCAGGCGTCAAACAAGACGGACAGACGGACGGACGGACGGACGGACGGACGGACGGACGGACAGACAGACATGGCTCTATCGACTCGGCTATTGATGCTGATCAAGAATATATATACTTTATGGGGTCGGAAAATTTTTCTTCTCTGTGTTACACACATCCACTTTTACCACAAATCTAATATACCCCTTAACTCTTTTTTGAGTACGGGTATAAAAAAATTTTACATTTCACATGTTTTTGCTACATCTGATATCTAAATCTACAATGTATATTTTACTTCTAGCATGTAGATTATAGATGTACAATTCATATTCTACATCTCCTCCGCTAGGGGGTTGCTCGAGCACTCAACGCGGCAGAGTGTGCGAGCGAGAAGGAGATAGAGTAGCGTTTCTCTTGCAGGAAGGGGCGAGGGAACCAACAGAAAATTAATTTCGTCATTCTGGCTATAATTATGATCCGATCTGCAATCTGGTAGATATGAGCATTCTCTACGATACTGCGTTTTTAGTTTTATCGTATCTTTAAAACTGTGCCTGCCACAGATTTTCGTCCTTTGTGGGGGAGGTGGTTGTGTGTAACGCAGAGAAGGAAACGTTTCCGACCCCATAAAGTATATATATTCTTGATCAGCATCAATAGCCGAGTCGATAGAGCCATGTCTATCTGTCCGTCCGTCCGTCTTGTTTGACGCCTGGATCTCAGAGACTATAAGAGCTTGGGCAACCAAATTTGGTGTTCAGACTCATGTGATATCACACTGCTACAAGTGTATTTCAAAATTTCGCCCCGCCCCCTTCCGCCTCCACAAAGGACGAAAATCTGGGGCAATTTTAAAGATACGGTAAAACTAAAAACGCAGTATCGTAGAGAATGACCATATCTACCAGATTGCTGAACATGAATCAGATCGAATCATAATTATAGCCAGAATGAAGAAATTAATTTTCAGTTGCTTCCCCAGCCCCCTCCTACAAGACAAACACTACTCATTCTCTCTCTCGCTCGCACACTCTGCCGCGTTCAGTGCGCGAGCAACCCCTAGCGGAGGAGATGTAGAATCTAAATGGTACATCTATAATCTACATTTTAGATGTAAAATATACATTGTAGATGTAGATGTAGATAACAGATGTTGCAAAAAAATGTAAAATGTAAAATTTTTTTTTTTTCTAAAATTCTAAAAAATCATATCTCAAAAATGTATTTACTGACTGAGTACGGGTATAAGTAGAGTCGCGTCCCCAGAAGCGACTCACACGTTCCTTCTCGTTTTTGCTGTTGCATTGCCCACTGCATATAAATATTGTAACCGCTTATAATTACTCAAGGCAGCGGCCGTTCTTTCGACTCTTTATATCTCCTTCTTCATTTGCTCCTGCAGTTGCAGTATCTATGCTGGTCTCTCGCATTCTCTCCCTATCTATCGCTCGTGCTCGGCTCAGCAGCAGCCCGAGCTTCTATCGCTTCTTTCGATCTCTCTGCCGGTCTGCCCTCTTTTAGTCTTTAATTGGTCGTAATATTATCGCACTCACTTTCTTTCGTCATAATCTGGTCCTGAACCTGCAAGAACATACCTTCGCACTTTACAGGGTGACTAGGAGAGACGAGAGATAACAGATGCTCTCGCTGTTCATGTACATTATGTTATTAGCGTTGCCAGACAGATCCTATGTATTACACTACTCGACAAAATTGAACCTTTTATTTAGGCTGTGAACCAAAATGACTTTTTCTGATAGATTTCGGCATTTAAAAATTTTTGTAGTACTTTATTATTTTTTTTTATGGTGTCATTTTTATACCCGTACTCAAAAAAGAGTTAAGGGGTATATCAGATTTGTTAGCTTTTCAGAACTGCAAAGGTCTATGCAACCAGATATAAGATACTTAAGTTATGTGAAAAATAGAAGCACTACCTCTGAGAAAAAACATTAAAAAAATAACAGATTTTAAAAAATTCTTTAAAAAAAACTACACCATAAAAAAAAACCTTAATTCGTAAAAAAATTTTAAACCCCGAAATCTATCAGGAAAAGTTTTTTTGGGCCACAGCCTAATTCTAGTGTTGACTAGTGTAATCACACTCACGTTCTACCGTCTTGATTATTCACTCACTTCTCTCGCCTATTGAACGGACCCTGCGTCCTTAATCGACATCGCTTAGATTTGATAACAAATAAGTTGTACACACATAAACTATATCGAATCCGCTAGGCTTCTTATTTTACTCTAAATCAACACATAGTGAAAAAGCCCAACAACATTCTTTAAAAAAAGATCTGACATAGAAAACCACTCCATAATTCTTTAAAAAAAATTAAAGCTCCCAATCTATCAGAAAAAGTCGGTTTAGTTCGAAGAGGAAACAAAAACGTTTAGTTTTGTCAAGTAGTGTTAGTGATTTTAGACGTCTCTACACACGTAACACTATCAGTCGAAGAACATATGCAGTATTTGTGACAAAATAAATTGTTCTAACAATCACAGTGTCTAAAAATTTCCCTTTTGGCTTATATCCTTTTCCAAAACAGAACATCAACATTGAAGTTTGTAGTAGTTTATGACTGCTTCTAGAAAATACAACCAAACTTGTAAGTAAAAATACATATGTTATGTATCTTTTAGAATGGAGGGTTTTGCTTTTCTGTTGGTTAATCATTTGGAAGTGCTGCGAAAGAAGGACACGAACTGCCGAACCGTAATTTATCTGGAAAAGCGTATCGCCATAGCATTGAATACTTTGCAATGGCCTGAATGAGCTTTGCAGAGCATTTATAAACGAATTCCCAGAGGAATACATGTCCATAAACTATCTCACTTCCGAGTTTTTGTGCCTGCAAAATTAATTTAATTGAATATTAATAATATTACAATGGTTGTGAATGTAATTCACCACCAAAATATATTCTTGAACAATCTTATCATGCTGCTTCACATGGATGATGATGAGTCCAACATTGAGGAGGAGAAATCATTGGAATGGATATCTGTTTTGAAAACACTGAAGCGTGGTCATTTGTGACTGCTTCTACTAAATCCAATCAATCTTTGAAGTACTATTATATACTCTATGTTTTTTGAGAAGCGGTGTGGGACATTTTACGAGAAAGATGTTCACGAAAAAAAGAGGCTTTTTTTAAGGAAAGTTTTGTATAGCCAAAGCATTGTATACCTTTGAATCTTTTTCTGAGTACAGAATAGTCGGAAGTGAATTTCACTTTTTCGTTGTGAATGTCAAATATTTATGGTTGCATTTGGCAATTGTCGAAAAAATACCGCACAGAAACGTGCGAATTAGGAACATCCCATATGGATGGTGGAATAACTGGGAAATTTTCGGAACGCCAAAACCGTACGGACCATCCCCGAAATGGGTTGTGGATGGTCGCCTGTAGGAATAGGCTATTACCTTTATTTTGGTGAGGTAAAATTTGGGTTCCATTAGAAATAGATTCATTAAATATATTAGGATATACGAAAATAAATTTTAATTATATGGCTATAAACTTAAAACATCAGCAAATTTGTTTATATATGTTTCTCGCTTATACTAGTTTTTATTTGGGTGCTATGTGCAATTCGTTTTGAAATCGCGAGCTTATAAACAAATCGAAAAAATCTTTCGAGTTACAAAATTTTTGTTTGCGATTTACCAAATTCATGAAAAAACATAAAAAACACACAGGCAAATATTAGATCGAGACGAGAACGATCTAAGTGCTCACCAAGACGGACGGACAGACAGACATGGCTATATCGATTTGGCTATTGAAGCTGATCAAGAATATATATACTGGGGGTAGGAAACGTTTCCTTCTCTGCGTTGCACACATCCACTATAAAACGGGTATAAAAACGAGAAGGAACGTGTGAGTCGTTTGGACGCGACTCTACTTCGTACAGTATATATAAATATGTGAGCTCATGATATATGTAGAATTTTAAAATATTTTGCATTTTACATTTTTTACTACATCTGTCATCTAATATGTTTATTCTGTTTACTCTAATTGTTTTAGGTGTGTTTTATGGGTGTATTTAATCAAATCGCTGGATAAATTGTGAGCGATTTTGATTCCGCTGAAAAATCGGTGTGTGGCACCACGAATGGAATTGAGATGATTTTCCACTGGAAGTGATTTCTGTGCCACCCCTGATTATTCCCATTCATAAAAATTGGATGCTAATTCGGATGCTTCTAATTACCGTGGGATTTCCAATTTATCTGCCATTCCCAAACTCTTCGAACAAATAATTACTTCCCAGCTCCAACACTTTTGTTGTTCCTTATTATCTGAATCACAGCATGGATTTGGGAAACGTCTATCTGTTTCCTCTAACCTCCTTGAATTCTCTACATTCGGGCATGCGGTTTTTGCTAAGCATTGTCAAACTGATGTAGTCTATTCTAGCGTTAGTATAGCCTTTGATTCAGTACATCATAATCTGCTTATCCATAAATTATCTCTCCTAGGGTTACCGACTGAACTTTTTTTCTGGATTAATGCATACCTTTGTATGCGTCGGGGGTCCTCAAGGTAGCCATCTTGGCCCTCTGTTTTTTAATTTGTTCATCAATGTTCATCCCAAGTTTTAACTAATTCCCGAGTACTTATGTATGCAGAATGTGAAGTTATGTTTCTCATGTAGTGACCCCATGTCCCCGTTATGTCTCCAATCCGATCTTGACGCCCTCAAAAATTGGTGCTTAATATTCTTCCCCTTAATATTTCCAAATGTTACGTCATGACATTCCATCGCAGCAAGCCTTACCTTTTCGACTACACTATCCATACCTGTTCCTTAAAACGACTTTACAAAGTTACTGACTTGGGAATTATATTTGTTCATAATCTGTGTTATAACTCCCACATATCCACTATTCGTGGTCTTAATTGGGACCCCTCTAGACATCTTCCTTCCGCTTCATATTCAACTCTGTCTTTCTAATTACTCTGACCGAATCTTTCCGTAGCCTTTGCCGTAACTACAATACCTTCTTCCATCTGATTTCCTTCGACTCTAGTTCTATCAAGGTAAAATCTATGTTAACAAATAACTTAAATTAATTGAATCTTAACTTAATAGGCTATAGGATAATTCCTAAGTACAACTTGCTGTAAGCTGGATCATAGGGGCTCCTTGAGCCAATAAATTAGTCCAATTGGGTCAGGACAATAGCCATTTTGCTGGTTATTCATTTTTTTGTCATATTTATATTACTTTATAATTCGTTAGTTTAACTGCTCATAGTTGAACCTTAGAAAATAAATACAAATATAACCGGTAGTCATTCGACTGCCTCAATTATATGTAATTTTTTTTCATTATTGCATTTTTGTAGTTGGTTGCATCCTTTTCTTCTTACATTTTTAATGTGTGTCTTTTGGACAACTAAGGATAAAATAATTATATATTCCATATTCGGTCGAGATGGGATAATATCACCGGTTGCTTTTCTAGTATCTCTCGGCTTTTCTTTTAACCGAACTGAGTACCGGTCTGCGAAACACCAGCTGCTAAATTATCGGTTGACCGAAATATAGTATGTATATCATCCCTGATTCGATCGACGGAAAATGTAGGTCCTAGGTTTATAAAAGTAAAAAATCCCCAATCATCGACATCATATCAACTCATATAAGAGAAAAACATATGCATGACTGGCCTATTTGGACACACAAATATAAGAAATACAACCACAAACACCAAACTGCCGCTTCTGCAAAGCTACCTCACTATCAGCCCAAAACATCGTTTTCGAATGCCCAAAACTACAACGGATACGATTGAGCATGACTACGCTCCCAGCAACATGCACTAACGCAACCATCTATAGAACAAATTCGCAACACAACACATTGAATTTCCATAGCTGGTCTTTCAGATAGAATATAATACATATAGTAGAGGCGTGCCGAAAGCCCTGGCAGCTAGTGCTCCATAAATTTTTCGTAGATTAAGAATTGTTTTTTTTAGCATTCATATTTATAAATATAAGAAATAAATAAAAAATAGCCTTTTCACACTGGGAGCGTTTCCTATCGATATCGGAATAGATGCAATGACGCATAAAAGGAGTTCATATTGCACAGTGGACCCATCAGTTTCGAAAAATGCAAGAGGGAAGGGTAAACATATTAAAACCAAAATGGTAGAAACTATTTCCCAGAAAACAATATTTTTTTCAACATTTTCTTTTCAGATTTCAATTGGCGTGAAAAGAGCGAAGAATGCACTCATTTTCATCAGTGCGACAACCTGGTAATTAAAATCAAAATACCAATTTTAAAAAATATACGAAATATTAAGTAGATTTTAGCCAATCAATATTGAATAAAATATTGATAAAATTGTAAAATTTTATTTATTTACTCTAGTTTGGTATGTTTAAAAATTGTGTGCTTACTAACTAACCATGTCTCTCGTGATCCTGAAGAAGTCGGACGGAGTAGTGGACTATGGCTACCGGAAGGTGACCATAGCCCCCTACAAATCCGACTCTAACGCAGGGGTCGGCACACAGACTCACACATTTTTTTGGTGCGATTGTGTGCGAAGACAACAGACACGAAGTCAGATACGTTACGTATTTCTCTGCCGCTGCGAAAGCCGAAGAATTGTGCATGGGCCACCCGAATGCAAAAAGTTTCTTGCTTTGCACTGAAAAAAATTATTTCAGCCAAAGCAAGATGTTTTGTGCCAAACAAAATAAAAAATCATAAACAAACATAATAAACCAACAAAAAAGTATGTTTGGTTACGCAGCCAAATAGTGGACAAATGCATAGATTACACTACTCGACAAAATCGAACTTTTTTTTTCCTCAAGGATCCAAACCGACTTTTTCTGAAAGATATGGGGCTTTAAAATTTTTTAAAGAATTATGGTTTTTTTTCTATGGCAGAACTTTTTTTTGAAGAATTTTTGAAGTCTGGTATTTTTTTTTAAAGCTTTTTTCAGAGGTAGCGCTTGTTTTTTTCACATAACTCTAGTATCTTTCATCTGGTTGTTAAGAACTTTGCTATTTTGAAAAGATAATTAAAACAGCTAGAAGTTAAGCCCAAATACTTTGTGATTTCAGCTTACCGTCTGGGAAATATAAAGCATTAAAATGCAAAAATGATGATTTTGTGATGTGAATCGCTTATTTTACTTCTGAGCTTGCTCAGAATTATTTTAAGACTAGAAAATGCCACCTCGCAGTTATATGTTTTACCAAACATTGAGTAGATCCTATAAATTTCAGCTTTGATGCGCCGATACTTCTCGTCATCAATCCCTACCCAAAAATTTTGCCCGAGCCTTCGAGCTAATTTCCGACAGACGATGGCAGCAAACCTGCAACACTTCCAGGTCGATCTGGCCAAGTCGATCGAAGAAACGCTCGGAAGAGCTCTACAAACTCAGCAGAGTACAGTGCTCTACCATCATCCGAGCTATCACGGGACACTGGCAGATCGGCACACACGCTGCCAGACTGTCAATCCCTCTTAACGACTTCTGTAGAAGCTGCAGAGACGAGGAGGAGGAGTCGGTCCCCCACTTCTTCTGTCACTGTCCGGCCCTGGGAAACCGTAGGCTACGGCTTCTTGGGGCTTCCTTCCTAACCGACATTTAGGACCTGTCCGAAATCAGTCCAGGGATATTGTCCAAATACATCCAAGCCACCGGATGGGACTGCCCTTAACTCCGGTATAGGGATGGGTTTCGATATGACAATATCGATATTATATCGATACGTTAATGCGATATTTAAGTTAAAAACGATATTATATCCATACTTAAATGCGATATTTAAGTTAAAAACGATATGATATTCAAAGCGATATTAGCCGAAATCTTCGATGTTTCTTACGAAACACCTTCTGTCTGTTCGTTGTGCGTGGTGTTAGAATTTCCTTTTTTCGAGTTAAATTTTTGATTGTGTATTTTTATTGTGTGCTTAAATTATGCCCAAGTAAGTTATGCTTATACTTATACTATGTATATTATAATTTCGATGGGGACGTTTCAGAATAATATACAATCAAGCCAAAATAGTCTTTTGACAAAATTGATGCGGTTTCGGCTCAATGCAAATTATGCAAAAATATTGTGAAAACTTCAGGAAACACAACGAATTTAAATGCACACATGAAAAACAATCACAAAAGAAAAGCATTTGATGAAACATCTATGGCTTTGTCAGATTCGACAGCTAACACCTGACAGCATATATCTCAGCATATCTCACTATTTAACGTCGCCTGGCAGATCCAAAATCGAATCCCCTACAAGTATGGCCTTCGAGCAGGAATACATATCCTACTCGCTACAAAATTGCGTTTGATGTATTACCCATTGTAGCTACGTCAGTTCCATGCGAACGACTATTTTCTGCTGCTGGTCGGACAATCACGCCAGTTCGAAATCGTCTAATGCCAGAAAAATTGTCACAGTTTCTATTTTTAGCAAGTTTAGAACGAAAGGATTGGACAAATTCACATTTCAGTTAACTTTTTACGTGTTAGCTATGGGTAAAAATAGAGAAAAGGATCTCATCTTATATTTTAGTTATTTTTTCTTGAAGAATATTAAATTTTTGATTTTGGTGTAATAAATTTGTTTTTGGATATCAGGGGTGCCACAGAAATCACTAGTGAAATTGAAAACCGCGCAGAGGATTTCCGCTTAAAAATTTTCGACTTGCCACAGAATTCCGAGTGTTTTCATTTTTCTTAGCATTGTCACAAACCAAACCAAGGGTTGACAGCTTTCAAGATTCAATTCGAATAGGGTTCGTTTTGCAGTTTTATTGATTTTATCATATCAAAACAATTGGTTTTTATTTTTTTCTTTTATGATATAAAAAATCTGATTTTTCAAAGCTGTACTTTTATAATTTCAAAGCAAAAAAACATCCCATATCGTGCGAATCAAACAAAACACTGTACTCGGAAACTCTAGCCGTTGTCTGGCAACTCTCCGTGAATGGCAGCAATCAGCAGTTCAAAAAAAAACAGACATCTGAATTTTACGGTAAACTTAATTAAAATGCTTTTACCAGGACTGTTGGCTATCGAAGAACTACGGAGGCAACATATTAGAATACAAACCATGCATCTCAGGCTTCTCAGATGCCCATCGGACTCGTTTTCGCGTTCAGACGATGCGTATGTGGTTTTTATGATTGTCTTCTCAAACTACTGCTAGTTTAGTTCATTACAATTACCAGTTTTTGGTATAATGATCGCTATGCTTCTATTTGTGCTGCCATGGGTCTGCACTTAGCCGAACAGGGGGTTTTGACATAAATGCAATGGCAATAATGTGTAGAAATGGTTTGCTAGTTCTGTTTTGGCATTTTGAAGCGATGCCACCTGGTAGAACTACAAATGACTACAAATGCTTTCACAATTTGCATAAAAAGTATGTACACGTTTGACGTAAAGGAAGTTTGACTGCAATGAGCTATTTTTTGTAATGCTTAATTAAAGGAAAACAGAATTCTTTCAATGTAATTAATATTAAATATATTGCTCCGAATTCGGCTTAAAAAAGGTGGCCTTACTGTATTAACTTCGAAAGTCCGAATCGCCCTAGGTGGCCACCTCGGTCTGCAGCGGATTGAGAGCGGAATCGTTCAGTGAAAATTCATTCAGCGGATTGAATAGTGATTTACTAAAATGCTTATTTTATTAACTTAACATGTATAATGCTAAATTATTTGGATGAGGGTTAATCACCAATTGAACAACCTTTATGGGAAAGTAAGATTCGAATCGTTTTAGATGTGTTTTATGGGTGTATTTAATCAAATCACTAGATAAATTGTGAGCGGTTTTGATTCCGCTGAAAAATCGGTGTGTGGCACGGCGGAATGGAATTGAGGTGATTTTCCAGCGGAAGTGATTTCTGTGGCACCCCTGTATATGTATGTATGTATATGTATATGTATATATACTTATAAAAACATTGTAAATAAATATTATTATAACTATAAAAATATATAGCTCGATAATATCGATTTTATCGATATTCAAGGCGATATGGCGATATTCATTACGATATGATATCTTCGATATGATATACTATGTGATATTTTGATTTAGGTCAATATCGATATTTGCTTGACGATACCACTAACCATATAGTATATAGATGTGCCAGTTCATACAACGAAAGGGGCGCAGCTGAGTTTTTTGTCCCAGGTCCCCTGGTCTTCGGCTGGTGGACCTGAGACGTTCGGGTCGGGGACCTGAGACGTTCGGGTGGCGGACCTGAGACGTTGGCATTTTTTCGAAAGCAAGCCGAGAATTGCAAATGTATGTGTGTACACAGGCACGACAAAATATCAAGTCTTATTTTCCGAAAGCGTTTTGATTATGTTTTGAGTTTCGTTTTCAGTTTACGTAAATGTGTGTGTGCCATGTATTCACACATACTATGCTTGTGTGGGTTCTACAATTTTTGGCCGCTTGAATCTCAAATTGGTTTTTCGTTTTGTTTTGAGGGCTGATGTAGTGACCTGAGCTGACCTGCCGCAACATAAATGAGGACTGGGCAGAGTGGGTGGGGGTGGGAAATGAATACAATATATAAAAATATATGTTAATTTTTTTAACTTATTTGATATTCCACACTTTTTTTTTTTTCAATAAGTTACTAAAGCAATAATTAATTATTTGCGGATCAAAGACACACCATGGAAAATCAATGTCTCAGATTCGATCGCTACCTACTTAAAAAGCCCCAGCCCCAGGAGACAGTACATCAGCCCGAAGCCAAGAGGCAAGCTACACTAGGCAGTACACCCGCCAGAACACACCTCTGCCACAATTTGTAGGACAGTGTAACTGTGAACTCTAAGCTAAAACGTTAACAAACACAAGCCCAAATTCAAACGAAATTAAATAAAGTATAAATAAATAATAACAAAAAGAAACCCAAACCGAAAGCGTCAAATATTTCCCTCCCGCGCCAGAGCTTCTGCAGCTCGCTTTTTTTTAATTTCCCTCTGTTTGGTCATACTGGTCAGCCCCGAACTTTAAGTTCCAGTTAATCTACAAACTTTCATGTGGAGAACCCTGGACAGCTTGAAATAAGGTCCTCACAAGTGGACACCGAGCACGGACTTTTGGTTACTTTAAGGCGACTTTAAGGAAACTTTGAAAAAACCTTAACACGGGGCTTCGTGGATTAAAGATATACGGCCACCGAAAGAGAATAGGCTAGCCAGGACCAATACACGTCAAGCACAAAACCGCGCACCCACGCAAAATCCGGTCACGAAACAACCGCCTAAGTCCCGATGCTACGAGTGCCCATCGATAAAGACATAGTGCAGCAGTACCAGTAACAAACCGTAAGTTAGTGCCAATAACCACAGAAATACATTATGGAAGCCTACGGTGAAGGCCATCCCGACGAGTTATACCCTAAAAGAGACCATGCCAATCCAGGGGTCACCACCGGCTGGATTCACAAACTTTGTCGGGACGAGCTGGCCGAAGAATTCGGATTTGGCAATGGTCGAGGAACGACGAAAGAGATTTGCTGCATTAGTCGCCAAAACACTCTCGCAGGACGCCTGGGTTCGACTGGGAGAGCTTGACCGGCAATGCGCCAAACCAGCAGGCCACTTTAAGCTCTTTTACAAACGCACATGTCATTACCACATTATCAACACGATCCGATCCAATTAATACAGGACAGACAAGTCGACTTTATTAAAATAAGTTTATGACTTTCTAGATGATTCTTCATAATCTTTGTTATTTAATTTATTATTGTTACCATTTTATATATAGTTTTTCGCCTCGAATCATTAAATTATTTAATTAAGTTACCAAATTCACGACTTTATTTCGGATGAATCCATAATAATTATTTTTGGCCGCTGCTCCATATAAGCGGAACCAGTGTGTATTGGCAGACGCAGGTTTCTGCGTCCTAAAAATAGCTGTGCTTTTTCTTCTTAATAATGAGGAAAGTAACCAAATTTTTGGAAATCAAGAAAATTGTAGAAGACGACAAGAAAATGGACGAACAAAAAGTGATTCTAATTTTCATTTATTATTTTCAGACATCTGTTTGAAGAGTTTGTGTGATTTTTTCCTCACACATTGAAACCCGTTTATGTTCTCCTCCCACATATCCAGAATTGTCTTTATCGCCTCAGGGGCTCTCCAAAATGTCTTATGATAATGACAGATAGTTTAAAGTGTACATACTTCATACTACCATTGCATTTATGTTAAAAACCCCTGGGCAGCTTAGCGCAGGCCCATGGAAGTACAAAGAAAAGCATACTAAAACTGTTAAAGCATAGTATCCAGCACCGCGGAATCGAAAAGTTCTTGTCAAGCTTCCAATAAAAAAAACTGTGACAGGAATTTTTCGTTTACGTTTTCCCGGAGTTTATATCCATCAACATGACCGGAATCCACAGATTTATATCGATAGTTGCCTATCGGGACCGTGTGTGGACTGAGAAAACAGCTGATATCCAGCTTAAGAATATATGTTCAACAATTATTCCTGAAGTGAATGGTCCAATATGCAGGCAAACTGTGCGCAAAACAAAAAAGAGAGTTGCAGATTATTCTTTTTAGTTGTGCAACTTGTGCAATTTCACAATTGGCTCTGTTTACAAAACACAGCTGATTCATCAACCTTGTTTTAGCTACAGTATGTCAACTAATTGTTTGCAAAATGAAATAAGTCAGACAATTTAAACTTTAGTATTAAAAATATAAATACAGGCATTATTTGGGAAATTTTTGTTTATTAATTATAATTAATAATTATTATATAGATATGTATTGGCTACAGGTTTGACAAACAAAAATTACGAAATTCCAAGTAAAACGTAAAAGAAATTAATAAAACCAAAAAACGGCATTTTTGACGGTGTCAATAAATTCTTTGCAAAATGCAAACACTGCTCAATAGAGTACCAAAAGAAAACTAACGGGACCAAAAGCTCGAAAACGACCAATCGCATGCTCTTTTCTAGTCTTCCTTGCCTTCATTCGTTCTAAAAATTTTGTCGGTTCAAGTCACGTTTTGTTACATTACGGATTTTTTAAATGCCTGGAAAACGCACTGACGATAATTTGATTCAGTTGATTTATTTTCATTTTGCAAAAGGAAAAACAGCAAAAGAATTAGCTGAAACGTTTGATATTAAACTTAGAACAGTTATAATATGATAAACCACGAGGAGAAAGAAAACAGCCTGGAATTGCAAACTTCTAAAGGCAGACCACCAATGCTTTCCCGGCGGGACTGTGCAAAGGTTTTAAAAACTATTGAAAATAAACCGCAAGCAAGCCCGAGAGATTTGGCGAATTACATTAAAACCGACTGCAATAAGACAGTATGCCATGAGACAGTAAGAAAATTACTAAATAGCCACCAGTACTGCAAGGATGAAGCCATTGCTGTCCGTTGTTAATATCGAAAATCGCTTGAATTTCGCTATTTTTAATGTTAACAATTCGCCGGAGTACTGGAATGACGTGATTTTTTGTGACGAGAGCAAGATAATCCTTTATTATAATGAGGGACCAGGCAAAGTTTGGCGGAAGCCAAATACAGCCCTACACCCCAAAAACATTGTGCCAACAGTCAAGTTCGGCAAGCTCTCAGTGATGGTGTGGGGATGCATATCATCCAAAGGAGTTGGAGAGCTGCGCATTTTGAATGACATAATGACGAAGGAGTTTTATTTGGATATTCTAAGAAACGAATTGACAAGAAGTGCCCAAAATTTTGGCTTCGTTGATCCAGGAAACAGCAGCAACTCAAATACAAGCTAAACCAAGACAACGACCCTAAACACATATCGTTTCTATGTCGCACCTGGGTGCTTTACAACTGCAGTAAAGTCATTGACACGCCCGCCCAGAGTCCGGATCTCAACCCAATAGAAAATTTGTGGGCATTGCTGAAGAAAAAAGTGGCTAAACGTCGTCCCACTTCCAAGACTGAGCTAATAAAGTGCATAAATGAGGAGTGGGTAAAAATACCTGAGTATTACGACATCAATGCTTTAATATCGTCGATGTCGCGTGGCCTCAGGGCAGTAATGGATGCTAATGGCGGGCATACAAAATATTAGCCAAATATATCTGTTGAGCTACTGACCTTCTTCAGTAGCGTTGTATTGCGATATTATTAAAAAGGCGATGATTGTTCTATATATATAGACGCGAGGGTCGGTTCAAGACGGTGTCGGATTGAATAGCTCGATTCCAAGACGATCTGCAGGGATTGCAAGATCAAGACTAAATCAAAGGGCAAGCAGGCCGAATTGCACGTGCCCTAATGCGAGCGAGAGAGCGACAGATCGAGAGAGTGATAGCGAAAGGCGATAGAAAGAAAGGTGTGAGTTGAAGACGCGAGAGAACGGCAGCATAGGCTGCAGCCGTGCGGGAGCATGAATATGTACAATGTATGTAGATGACAAAGTTAAGCAATGGGCAGTAAAAATGCTGAACAATAATAGATATTTACTCTACTGCTGCACCACTGACTATGATCTACTCATTATTTGGCTATTTATTTTATTTATTTACAATGATTTCGATTTTTTTTAGAATAATGTTTACATTTTGCAAACAATTAATAGACAGCAAAATATATCTGTTATTATCTGTTGTTATATCTGTTGTTTCAATTAATATTTTATGTTTTTGTTTAAATTTTTGTTACTTTTTTTGTTATTTTATTTAAGAATAAATATACGAAACTTATTGAAAGGGAATGAACATGACAACAAGTTCCTTTTCCATGTTATATTAAGTTAATGTTGAAATTGTGTTACTTTTTTTACTTTGCAAAATTTTGCCCCGCCCCCTTCCGACCCACAAAGGACTAAAATCTGTGGCAGGCACAATTTTAAAGATACGATAAAACTAAAAGCGCAGTATCGTAGAGAATGACCATATCTACCAGATTGCCGAATCTGAATCAGATCGGATCAATTCTAAAGCCAGAATAAGAAATTAATTTTCAGTTGCTTCCCCCACCTCATCCAGCGCTGCTGACGCTACTCTTTCTCGCTCGCACCGTCTGCCTCGTTATGTACGCGAGCCCCTCTAGTGGTAGATGTAAAATCTACATGTTAGATGTAGATGTAGATAACAGATGTAGCAAACAAATGTAAAAATTGTTTTTAGTTCTAAATTTCTAAATAATCTTAAGCTCAGAAATGTATATACTGACTGAATACGGGTACAAGTAGAGTCGCGTCCCCAGAAGCGATTCACACGTATCTTCTCATTTCTTTTAGAATAAATAAAACTGTTATATGTAATATGATTTTTATATATATTTGGCAGGTATACTGTTGAAATCTATGAGCGTGTTCACTAGAACAAATTGATCAGCGCTTAATGTTTTCAGTTCTGGTGAACGCCTATGATGCATACCTTACTATCGCGATGTCGTTAATACAATTGGCTTAGAGCCAATATAATATGTGCAGCATTTTAACTGAAAAACTATTTTAGTTGTGTCCGCCAAAAGTAAAACATATGTTAACTAACACTAATTTATCTATATCTATCATGCTATAATTCTCTACGCAGCAAAATTCTCTGATTCTAATGCCAAAATACTATTAGCTGATAGTCACGTAAAATTGGAATATTTCTTCGTCAAACCGAATTTCCTGATTTTCTTTAAATTGTATTTGTTTATTTATTTTTCTTCGCGATTTAATGCGTTTTATAATGGATATGTCAGGTATCGATACAAGCCAAAAGCAATCCACCATGTATGAAGTCAATGGAGCGTACTTTTTTTACCCTACGTTTCTCAAAATTTGATAAATTTTATCAATTTTTTTATCATTTTATCATTTTTATCAAAAACACTAATTATGTGCGTTCGCCAGAACTATCTTAGGAAATCCATCACTGAGTGTAAGTTTTCCTGGTAAACGCTCCCTATTACCAAGCTTCAAAATGTATTACCACTTGTAGTGCGAATGCACCCAGTTCCCACAACGCGGAGAGGATTTTTTCGTCTATTTTTCCAGTCTCATCGCTTCTGGCAGCGTCATTAATTTCCTTAAATGAATAAAATTATACTTAATGTTTAACATGAAAATTAATATACATACAGAAAAAAATCGTTCAAAAGGGCCTATTAAACTGCAAGTTGATTCCTTTTGTTCCAAGCTTAGCACATCGGGATATGGAAACACTTGTTTGGAGACTAAAGACCGGCGGAAAATATTAGCCATGAAAGATTCGTTCTCTTTTATAGAAGATTTTTTTGAATCATTTTTTTGGCTTGGTTTGGAGTCAACAACTGAAATCCGTCTAGAAACAATAAATATATAAAAATATAATATACATTTGTAAAAGCGCAAATTTCTAATATACATGTATGTTTGCAAGCATGGGGAAGAGAAGCGGGAGTACCTCTTGGTACTTGGCCTCTTGGCCAACACAGCCTTCAAAACAATGTGCATTCCGCGGTCTGGAATGGCAATACTCTTTCTGAATGGTTCTCATGAAACCTTGGAGTTAATCAAGATGAACAAAAAATACCTTTTGGAAGGTTGCGGGCCCAATTGGGAACTAAGTAAACCAAAAAGGGTTGAACATTAGGTACCTGCGTAACCTGTATCTGTTTGGTTACATTACATTAGGTTAGGTTACATAAGGTACCTGCGTAACCAAACAGATACAGGTTACTCAGGTACCTAATGTACAACCCACTCACTTATTCTTTCGCTAACTTGCTTATATTCTTCAAATCCAATCGGTAAATAGTTTTTTTGTATGGATAATTCATAATCTGATAACACTACTCGATAAAATTGAACTTTTTCTTCCCGTTGTCGACCAAAATTCCTTTTTCTTATAGATTTCGGGATTTAAAAATTGTATAGTACTGTTTTTTTATGGTTTCGTTTTTTTAAAGAATTTTTAAAATCTTGTATTTTTTGCATGTTTTTTTTTCAGAGGTAGTGCTTCTATTTTTCACATAACTTAAGTATCTTATATCTGGTTGCATAGTTCTGAAAAGCCAACAAATGCAGCTATAAATCCGACACAGACACTTTGTAGCTGCAGCTTAACGCCTTGAATATATTAAGCTTTAAAATTCAAATTTTATCTTTTTTTGCGGTATTTTTTTACTTTAAAAACTCAAAAAAAGTCGAAAAATAAATGGTTCTTTGCATGCATTTTTAGTTTTAGATAGACGCATTAATTAGGCTTCCTTTAAGGTATTGGTCAAGCTGGTCAAACCGCACAAGCCCGAGTCAATGACGTGTGCGTGGCATTTTTAACTGGCGAGGCAAACATAACAGAGTAAAATTTCGTCGATGTTCAGCTAAATGAAGCGCAAGACTTTCTCGTGCTTTATACTGTAAAAATAGGTTCCAAGAGATTGAGCCCGAAGACGTCCGTCTTACTTGATATATCTTTATTCAATGATTTTTAGTTATTCTTCTAATTTTAGCTTAAGCTAAAGCCGCGCAGCTGCGCTGCCAGGAACGCCGGCAGCGGAGCGGCTGCATTTATATATTCGTTATATATATGCCCAGCGCTGCTGATAGCGGGGGGCGCGAGGGGAATCGGATGCGCGTGTACTTTATGTATCGTCAAGCTGTGAGAATATGCTGACGCTGCACTTATGTCGCTCGAGACATTCTTGGGCGATCGTAATACGAAAGCTCAAATTATGTCTGGGACTTTGTAATTACATAAACACTGCAACAAAGTGTTACAGTGTGTTCCCCTTAAGTACACTTGGTACAGTGGGTATTGGCTATGTGTGCATACTACATCTCCATCCTTTTGAAAAATAACGTAATATATTGGAGTTATTTTATACAAGTAATTATTTATAACGAGAAGGAACGTGTGAGTCGCTTCTGGGGACGCGACTCTACTTATACCCGTACTCAGTCAGAGTTTACATTTTGGAGCATGATTTTTTAGAATTTTTGAATTAAAAAAAAATTTTACATTTTTTTTGCTACATCTGTTATCTACATCTACAATGTATATTTTACATCTAACATGTAGATTATAGATGTACCATTTAGATTCTACATCTCCTCGGCTAGGGGTTGCTCGCGCACTGAACGCGGCAGAGTTTGCGAGCGAGATAGAGAATGAGTAGTGTGTCTCTTGCTGGAGGGGGCGGGGGAAGCAACTGAAAATTAATTTCGTCATTCTGGTTATAATTATGATCCGATCTGATTCAGATTCGGCAATCTGATAGATATGGGCATTCTCTACCATACTGTGTTTTTAGTTTTATCGTATCTTTAAAATTGTGCCTGCCACAGATTTTGGTCCTTTGTGGGGGCGGAAGGGGGCGGGGCGAAATTTTGAAATACACTTGTAGCAGTGTGATATCACATGAGTCTTGAAACCAAATTTGGTTGCCCTAGCTTTTATAGTCTCTGAGATCCAGGCGTCAAACAAGACGGTCAGACGGACGGACGGACGGACAGACAGACATGGCTCTATCGACTCGGCTATTGATGCTGATCAAGAATATATATACTTTATGGGGTCGGAAAATTTTCCTTCTCTGTGTTACACACATCCACTTTTACCACAAATCTAATATACCCCTTAACTCTTTTTTGAGTACGGGTATAAAAATTATTGTCATCGAGTTGTAATAATAATATGTATTAAGTATAGGAGTTTAAAAGCAATTTTCTTTGCGCAAATACATATATATGATTAAAGATTTCCAAATAAAGTTGTTCACCTTATTCTTTCGCTTTTTTTTTTTTTTTAATTATTTTGTATTAAAATATGTTTTATGAAAATATTTTTTTTTTTTTTTTTTTTTTTTATTTATTTGTCAATAATAAAAAATTTTCTTTGGTTGATCAGGCCATTTTTTTTTTCATGTTTCCCTAAATAGTTTTAGTCTATCCTTATTAACTTTTTGTCTTTTTTTTTTTTTTTTTTCTATTACTATGTTGTTGTTATCTTCTATTTGAACTACTGTAAAAGGTCCTACATACCTACTATCTAGTTTGTGTCCTACTTCGTTTCTTAAAAGAACTTTTGTCCCTATTGATACTTTGAAGTCATTTATGTTTTTATCGTATTCTAATTTTCTTTTTTGCTTTTTGCTTTCCAGCATTGTTCTGGCTCTTTTATATGCTGTTTCTAGCCTAAACTTAGATTCTTTAGCGTAGTCTTCTATATTGTATAGAGGTTCTATTCTATCTATGGTATTAAAATGTTGTAGTAAATTGGATTTTTTACTGAAAACTAGTTCGTAAGGACAGTAATTATGTGTCATTGATGGTGTAGTGTTGTAACAATATACGAAGTATTGAAGCCATACGTCCCAATCAGTTTTATTTACTGATATATATGAACGTATGTATTCGTTGAATGTTCTGTGGCTTCGCTCAACCGTTCCTAGAGTCTGGTGATGGTGTGCTGTTGATGTTATGTTGTCTATTTTTAGATATTTGCACAAATCATTGATTATAGAATTCTTATATTCTGTACCCATATCCGTTATGAACGTCTTCATAGGACCGTACTTTAGAATAAATGATTCAAATATAGCTTTAGCAACTGTATTAGCGCTTTTGTTAGCTATAGGTATGACTACTAGCTATTTTGACAAATCACATACTAGGGTGATTGCATATTCATTGCCATTGTCAGATTTTGGTAATGGTCCAATCGTGTCGACTAGTACTCGGTCGAATACACTTATTGGTGACTCTGTAATGGTAAGAGGGGTCTTAGTATGTTTAACTTTTTTTGATACTTGGCATTTTGGACAATTACGTACGTACTTGACGTGTCATGTTTTTCCAGTAGTAATGTCTTTTTATCTTTGCTAACGTTTTAGATATGCCTGTGTGTCCTCCTTGTATTGGATCATCATGTAGTGTAGACAAGATTGCTTCTTTTTCTTTAATATTTGTTATTAGGGTCACCGGGTTGAGTAGCGCTACTCTTAATGTTCTCAATATTTTATTGCCCATATTTTTAAAATTATCTATTGAAATGAATTCAAAGATATTTTCCCACGGTGCCACTTTGAGTTGGCTGATTCTTTGTTTACCGGCTTGCATTTCAAGCCTTTGGAAGAACTGACCTAAGTCAAGGGTTCCATTAGTATACAAATCGCTAATCTCATATCTTGCTGTTATTTTTTTCCATGTTTGAAAAAACATAGTTTATTATTTACATGCAAGGTCACTACTTTACGTACTTCGTCATTGTTGATGACTTCATATACGTTGGGCTTAGAAGCTTTTCCTAGAGATTGCCTAGGCAATTCTATTTTTTCTTTTCCTGCGCAGGATTTTTGTCTACTTGTCTGTCTTGTAGTGAATTTTAATATTGTTGCTGACATATTTTTTAATTCTTTGATGGTTATTCTTGATAACGCATCTGCTACATAGTTATCTTTCCCCTTTAAATACTCGACTGTAAAGTCGTATTCTTCTAATTCAAGCCGTTTTGCGCTAGGATTGACCATTGAAAATAGATATGTTAATGGTCTGTGATCTGTTTTCACTGTAAAGTGTCTGCCATATATATATGGTCGAAAATGATTAATTGCCCAATGAATTGCTGCTAATTCCTGTTCAGTTGTACTCTTGTTACTTTCGCCTTTGGTAAATGATCTGGATGCGTATGCAATAGGAAGTTGGAGGTCTTTATGGTTTTGAGTTAAAACCGCTCCACACGCTTGCTTACTTGCATCCGTTATTATACAAAATTCTTTTGTGAAGTCTGGGTATTGTAACAGAGTTGGTTTGATAAGTTGATCTTTTAAATGCACAAATGCATTTTGGCAATCATCTGTCCATATAAATGGAACATTCTTTTTACATAATCTAGTTATGTGCCTTGAATAGTCGGCGAAATTTTTGATAAAACGTCTGTAATAATTGCAGAATGCAACAAATCTTCTAGCGCTGTCCGCGTCATGCGGGACTGGATAGTTTTTGATGACGTCATATTTTTTTGTCATCAGGCAAGATTCCTTTATCTGTGCATTTATGACCGAGAAAAGTCACTTTATCTGACAGGAGTTTTTTATTTATTTGACGATAGTCAATTACTAATCGCCATTTCCTTTGCTCTGTGCCCGGAAGGGCTTTCTTTGGTACAAGTAATAAGGGGCTATTATACTCTGATACGGAAGGTTCGACTATTTTGTCGTCTATTAATTTTCCTACTTGTTTTTGAATTTCTTCCACGTGGCTATGCGGGCTTCTGTAGTTTTTAATATAAATTGGTTCATTATCTTTAAGTCTTAAAGTTTGTTTATAAAAATTATTTTTCGCTATTGGTTCGGTTTCGAGTCCGAACACATCAATATACTTGGTGCATAATTCTGTTAGTTGACTTTTGAATTGTTCTGGAAAATTTTTCTGTAATTTTGAAAGTAAGTACTTGTTCGCTTTTTTTTTTTTTTGGATTAGTTGTATGAATGTCGTAATCTGTTAAATTTTCATATTGGAGTTTGTTTACTTTGACCAATTGGTCGAAATTAGTTGTGTTTAGAAGGCGAATGTATACATGTTTGGATGCTGCTATTGTGTTTGCAACATAAACTCCATTATGTATTTCTTGATTAGGAACGAATATATAATCTTTTAATGTATTAATGTCTATTTTTCGAATTACTTGGGATCTGGCTGGCAGAAGAACTGTATTGTTGCCAGCACTATATGTTATCGGAACATAAATAGGATAATTTAAATTTTGAGGTCTAATTATAAACCAGTCTTCACTTGGTTTGAAATCTAATTGACAATTGAATTTTTTTAATAAAATCAATTCCATCACACGGTATTGAAAAATCGGAATCTACTAAATGAAATTCGTGTGGAATAATATATTTTGTTAATATATAAGTTCTATTGAAGTTGTTCCTTGAGATTTTATTGGATGTTTATAATTTTTTCTTTTTGAATTTTTAAATTATGTGAATTTATTTTTAAAAGTGAGATATCTGCACCAGTTACCGCCTCGGTTTTAATTGTTGTGGTTGTAATTTCTGCCACGATTATAACCTCGGTCTCTTCTATTATTGATGTTTGCACCTCGTCGACTATACAGGACAGTGTTACTTTGACCTGTTATCTCCGTGCAACTATTGACAAATTTGGAAACGGCATCATTCATATTTGTGAATGTGCCTGTCTGCATGATAAGTTTTACCTTATCAATTGAGCAATTTTGGGTCATAGCTTTTACAGCTGTTGTAGTGCTGTATTTGTTTGCAAGTGATTGGCTTAGACCTTCACTGATATAGGCGCCTTCAAGGGCGTTTGCCAGTTTTTCCACCTCTTGGGTGTATTGGTTAGCCGTTTTGATTTTTCTGTTGCAGATTAAGAAGCTTAGCAGATACAACTTCTACCGATTCTCCTTTTACTGCATTTGATAGTTGCGTAATGATTGCAGCAATTTTCTGCTCATTACTTATTAAATTTCTCGCATGGCCTTTTAGCTTTGTTTTTATAAGGCTTATGGCTGTTAGCTCATGTGTGCCTTTTAAGGTTTCTAATAGATTCAAAGAATCTAGAAAACTTTGTAGATTTTCCGACTTACCGTCAACCTCTGTTATCAGAGATGTGGCTAGCTTGATAAGCTCTACAACTGTTTGTGCCATTTCAGAGATTGTTATTATTTCCAGTTTGGTTTCGATTGGATCGCTTTCTTCCAGAGTTTCAATGTCACTATCAGATTCAGCGTCGCTTGGTTGAATTGATTCATTTAATTCTTTTAATTGGTCGGGATCAAACTCCGCCAATTGATTTAGACTTTCTGGCACGTTTATCTGAATATGTCGCCTATTGCTGACAGTAATCAATCTTGTGTTTAGGGATTTTATTACCCTTAAACATTTACTATTGTGCTCAGATGTGAATTTATTTTCATAACTATTTACTAAGGTAACTATATTATTGTATTCCCTTACTAATATTTCTATATGGTTTTTTAGTGTTTCCGCTTTTATAACTATAATAATAGAGATCTATTGATGCATTTGTAAGATTTATCAAATTAATTTCGAAATGCGTCCATTTTTTTCGCAATTTCTTTCCATTCCATTCTTTTACTTTTACCATGTAGTTGCTATACCCAAATATGGGTCTTCTTTCGTAATCATGATCTGTTTTCATCCTTATTCATTTCTAGATCCTATCTAAGTTATTTGCCCTACTTTGCCTATTTGCCCTTAACATATAATGTTAGCAAAAATTGTAGCGTACTGACTATGGTCAGTATTAGAAGTAATACAAACAAGGCTTGTATACCATCTGTGTGATCAATAATTTTTACATTATTGACCACATTGGCCGTAGTGTCTTTTGTCTGACTGTCGTCAGAACCAAACCAGCCCATGCTTGTATACTTCCGCTAATCGGGTTTGAAATTTAATTTGAAATTGGATTGTAATGGATTGCCATGTAATATTGGATTTTATTTTGAAAAAAAAGGAAATTTGAAAAGTAAGGGTTTAGTAAGGGTATTCGCCTTTTTAAAAAAAATTTTTTTTTTGAAAATGTTAGGATAGACAAGTCATATGGCTGATTTACATTTGTTTGCTCGATATAATTTCAATATCAGCCATATGTTGTTAGTTAAAGCCTTTCGTTAAAAAAAATTGGTTAGTTTTTACAAGCAGCGTTTTCACGCATCTACTTGTGGTTTTTAAAATTATTTTATATTAATGGTAAATTAAGGCATTTGCATTAATGCAGCCTTATTTACGTTTCTCCGCACATGTGCGAAGTTCCGCGTTAATTTTTGCTAATTCCTGCATGTGGTTTTTTTTTTCGTCTTCTCCCGTTGCGGCGCGCACCATTTCCTTGGCCAATCGCCGCTGGCGGAGGAGTTTTGCTTTTCTCCCTCCCCGCTTTTTTTCTGTTTGGGCTGCTGTTGCTGCTGCTGCCGTGCCCGGTACTCAGCTATTGTGAGTGGGCGTGGTCCATCGGTTGGACAAGCCTCCAGAGCCTCCTGTAGGCTTGGCTTGTCCCTTTGCTCGATGGGAGCAGCGTTGAGGAGATCCGTCTCCAGTTTTTCCACCGATGGCGTAAGGGGCGAGAGGCCTCTCACGCGTAATGCTTGCCGCTGCTGTTGTCCGGGACCTATGGGCTCAGGCGGTGCCGGTGCCGGTCATCGCACAGGTCATTAAAATACGCTCTATGTAGCGTTGTCGGTGCCTTTTCAGGTCTTTATCTTCTTTTATTTTTGGTTGTTGTTGTTGGGTTTTTTTTTTTTTTTTTTTTTAAGGCAAACACATTCAATAGTTTCTTTACAAAATGTCACGAATTTTCAACCATTCTAACTGCATCTGTTTATATATCTGTTTGGTGTCCCATCCTTGTATAACAGCTTGCATGTAACGTAACGTAACGATCAACCTTACTTCGTTCGATTAAAAAAATTTAACATTTCAGCACCGTTATTTAATTTATTTTCTCGGTGGTCCGTTGTTCTCCAAAGACACGTTCAATGCTCATTTTCACAGTCTTTGAAATATTATATTCTATTCCAACTTGGACAGCCACTTTAACACTTGCACTTGTTTTATTTTAGTTAGTTTTTTTTTTTTTTTTTTTTTTTTTTTTACTGTCACGGTCATTTGGAAGTGTATTTTAAATGCACATTTTCTTGTTTTTGCGTGAAAACTGTTTTTTCAGAATTATTTTTGGGTCTCACTGTTCACGGTCGCCATGTAAAAATAGGTTCCAAGAGATTGAGCCCGAAGACGTCCGTCTTACTTGATATATCTTTATTCAATGATTTTGAGGTATTCTTCTAATTTTAGCTTAAGCTAAAGCCGCGAAGCTGCGCTGCCAGGACCGCCGGCAGCGGAGCGGCTGCATTTATATATTCGTTATATATATGCCCAGCGCTGCTGATAGCGGGGGGGCGCGAGGGGAATCGGATGCGCGTGTACTTTATGTATCAAGCTGTGAGAATATGCTGACGCTGCACTTATGTCGCTCGAGACATTCTTGGGCGATCGTAATACGATAGCTCAAGTTATGTCTGGGACTTTGTAATTACATAAACACTGCAACAAAGTGTTACAGTGTGTTCCCCTCAAGTACACTTGGTACAGTGGGTATTGGCTATGTGTGCATACTACAATACCCATACTCGAAGAGGTAAGGGGTATATTAGATTTGTGGAGAAGGAAACATTTTCGACCCAATAAAGTATATATATTCTTGATCAGCATCAATAGCCGAGTCGATATAGCCATGTCCGTCTGTCCGTCTTGATGAGCGCCTAGATCTCAGAGACTATAAGAGCTAGAGAAACCAAAATTTCCTGACTCATGTACTCGGCAACTCCAGCAGTTGTCTGGCAACTCTCCGTGCATGGCAGCAATCAACTGTTAAAAAAAAACCGACATCTGAATTATACGGTATTCTTAATTAAAATGCTTTTACCGAGACTGTTGGTCATCGAAGAACTATGGAGGCAACATATTAGAATACAAACCATGCATCTCAGGCTTCTCAGATGCCCATCGGACTCGTTTTCGCGTTCAGACGATGCGTATGTGGTTTTTATGATTGTCTTCTCAAACTACTGCTAGTTTAGTTCATTACAATTACCAGTTTTTGGTATAATGATCGCTATGCTTCTATTTGTGCTGCCATGGGTCTGCACTTAGCCGAACAGGGGGTTTTGACATAAATGCAATGGCAATAATGTGTAGAAATGGTTTGCTAGTTCTGTTTTGAAGCGATGCCACCTGGTAGAACTACAAATGACTACAATTGTTATCACAATTTTCACAAAAAGTATGCACACGTTTGACTTAAAGGAAGTTTTACTGCAATGAGCTATTTTTTGTAATGCTTAATTAAAGAAAAACAGAATGCTTTCAATATAATTAATATTAAATATATTGCTCAAAATTCGACTTAAAAAAGGTGGCATTACTGTATTAACTTCGAAAGTCCGAATCGCCCTATGTGGCCACCTCGGTCTGCAGCGGATTGAGAGCGGAATCGTTAAGTGAAAATTCATTCAGCGAATTGAATAGTGATTTACTAAAATGCTTATTTTATTAACTTAACATGTATAATGTTAAATTATTTAGATGAGGGTTAACCACCAATTGAACAACCTTTATGGGAAAGTAAGATTCGAATCGTTTTAGGTGTGTTTTATGAGTGTATTTAAGCAAATCGCTGGATAAATTGTGAGCGATTTTAATTCAAATTAGTAAAAAAAAACTTTAAAAAAGTTTTAGGAGCCATGTAGTAATGGTTGTTTTAATAAAAAAGGAAAGAAAAGGAAAGTAATGGTTTTTTAAATAAAAAAGGAAAGAAACAAAAATTTTCAAATTTTTCTTTCCGTCAAGGTTATTGGCTGGGATTGTGGCAATTGTGCTTTTATTAGCTTTATGAAAAATCATATTAAAGTAACTTTCTATGTACATTTAATATCTAAACATAATAATTATAATTTATGAAAGAACATTTTTGGATTAGTTACAAGTAAGGGAGAGGGCCCGGTTGTGGACATAGTTTTGTTTTTGCCTCATAACTTTTGACTAATTGTATATTATACAAACATATGTGTACCAATTTAAAGCTAGAGTCATTAGCTAACTATCAGTATAGAACTAAATTGATTCCTTCATTCAGAAAAATTTTATCAAGAATTTAGTGAAGTAACCTTTTTTCGAGAAAAAAATATAGGCCTAGTTGTGGACCACCCTGAAAAATCCACTTAAAATAAAAAAATATGAAAGAAAATCACCACAAATAACGGGAAATTGGAAATTTATTTATTTTAAGAGCCTACTGGCTTAAAGAAAAAGAAGGACAAGACTTTTTAACATCAATCATCGTAATCAGAGTCGCAATGCTTGCAAGTTAAGTTACTTGCACGCATATTGGGGCACTTCATATGCACCGGACGGTTACATTTATTGCATTCGACGGAATTTGCGGCGGTCAACTATCTTGGAAGAAAGTGCAGACAGATGCAAAAATCCTGATCATCGTCCGATAGAGCCTTGGTTCGCTTAGCTGTAAGTTTAGCTAATGATGCCTTCGTACAAGCTTTTTCTGGGCAGAAACAGCTGCCTGCATATTTATTAGCTTCGAATCTTTCTTAGCTGCATTTTTCTTCAAAGAAATAATGCATTCAGGAAAAGTAAGCACGGAGCTTTCCATCGGCTTTCTATCACGATTCGAAGGCTTCTGTGGTGTAGACCTTTGCAGGGGACCAATTTCTTCCATAAGTGATAGGCAGCTCATCGAAGATGTACAGTGGTCTAAATGTTATTTATTTTTACTACATTACCTTAAACCACAATATTATGCAGCTTCGTAACCAAATACACGCATTAAATAAAAAAAACAGGATGTCTACAACCAGGTATCATGGCGTGTATCATAACCGGGCAAAACAGACAATTTTTCCAAAAAACCAAAAAAATATGTTGTGCATATATTTTGGTTAAAAACGAAAACAATTCACAAACTACAAACTACTACAATTCACTATAAGGAAAACGAAATACTACAATTTTTGGACAAAATTTACATCAATTTTTTCGCACTTGAAAAAATAATAAAATTTACTTTGAAGTTTTTTTTGTTCCCCCATTTTTTTATTATGCTCACAGCACCTAGACCAAAGCAGCTATTTGTTTCGGTATGAGCACAAAAACTGCATAGTGTTACCGAATATGACTCCCAATACTCAGATCAGAAGCATCTGCTTGCTGTCCAAATTTTTGGGGGATGGGTCACAACTAGTACCTGGTCCACAACAGGGCCCTCTCCCTTACATTATAATACTTTCTATTTCTATTACATTATATTTGGACTACCGATTAGAATGAAACAATAATTATCTCATTTAAAATATGTTTAAATAAATGATTTTAGACCGAAACTGTGCTTTTTTTGTCTATTTTTTTTTTTTTTTTTCATTTTTAGACAAGAAAATATTTTTTGTTTTCGTTAATTTCTCGTTTATTTTTGGATTTTTTTTTAGCTGAATACGGTTAACCTTTTTCAAGTTAGTCACTATATGTAAGGAAAGTGCCTTCATTTTGGATATAACGGTATATAGCGAAAACCTTGATCTGATAGGAAAAAACCAAGTATAGGGTTGGATTCAGCGTCCCCGATTACCATAAAAACAACATTCAGTTCTTGTTCCCTTGTGGAATCTAGTAGATATCAAGCTTTGTCGTAGAAAAATATTTCTAAAACATGCTGGATGTTAAAAAAGTATTACTCTAGTTCATTATATACTCTGCGATATTCATAGCATCAAACTTATACAATAACAGTTTTATTTCCTGGTCAAAAACGAATACAAATACGATTAAATACAAAAATTACTATTTATTGATTTAAGGATTATTTTTGAAAACAATGAGATTTGGGTTTAAACTTTTGATGTATTTCTGTATTTATTTCCTGGTCAAAAACGAATGCAAATACGATTAAATACAAAAATTACTATTTATTGATTAATGGATTTTGTTTGAAAACAATGAGATTTGGGTTTAAACTTTTGATGTATTTCTCTTGCCTTTTTATATTGTTAGCTTAATTTAATAATCTTTTTTTCTTTGTACGTTTTGTTACACGAGAACACACACATCTGCAGTACTGGGGTTGGTTTCGCTCGGCTCGCGTTATGTCATAAGCCGAAAGTGACGTCAGCGAGCCGAGCGACGAAAACACCCAAGCTGGGTGTTCTCGACGAAAATTTCACTGCGACCGAGAGACATGTAAAATGAACCGAAAAATCCGTAGGTGCCACAGGATCTCTAGAGATTTCATTTTTCGGACACTTTTTTCGGATCTCACGAGCAACAATGAAAACAATTCTTTTGTGACATTTTGGTCTTTGATTTTTTCCATTGTTTTTTCATTACGGATCTGTGAAAGATAGTTTTGTATAAAGTTACCTAAAATAACATTTTCATTTGGCCACTCTCGCTCAAAATTTTTGGCCAATTTCTAAACAAAATTTGTTTTTTCCCCGCTCAATCAAAATGTTGAATGACAACCCAAACAAACTTTATTTTTTTAGATTGTATGTGACTGGAAAACGTCCATTGTTGACATTGTAAACTGGAACTATATTAAAGAGAAATGCCAATTGCCGGTTTATTAGCCAGAGACCATCAAGAATGCAAGAAGAAGGAGTAGAGCGCAGTATGTTTAGAATGACGTCAGACCCGTTATCCACTTCTTACTCCACGTTGTTTTTTTGCTGTCGCACCTTTTTAAACCGATAGTACTCAAACTCTAGCATGCTCATACTTGGTGCCGTTATAAGTTCTTACGTTCTTCAGTTCTTCTTACGTTTGTTGTGATATAATTGCACCTACTTATCAGTTAGATCAGTTGCTTTGAAAAGCTGAATTTGCTTGGCAAAAAGAAACCAGTGAATTTGTTAAATTGCTAAAGCACCCAGATGTGACCATAGGTTTGGGCACTGTAGCTCAACTCAAGGAACATGGTAGCACTAAAATACCACACAATGGTGGTCGAAAAGTTATTGTTAGCACTCCTAGTTTGGTCCGTGAGCGAATCCGGAGAAATTGTGCAATTTCGGACAGAAAAATTGTCAAGGAGCTACATGAGCTACATGTGAGTCCTGGGACTGTTCAAAAGATAAAATCGAAATAGGCTTAAGATAAAAGCTTATAAAAAAAAATACATTAACGAAAAAAAAAAAACCTAACCGAGCGTCAAAAAAAATGCGAAGGTTCTTCAGGGGCATGCACATTGCAAAATGTTTTTTTTTTCCGACGAGAAGTTCTTCCATCTGCACAGAAGCCCCAACTCATAAAATGATCGAGTGTGTGCGACAAGCATAGAAGATATTCCAGCTAGTAAAAAGCTATTGATAGGTATCAAAATGCGTCTTCAGTTATGGTTCGGGGAGCCATATCCGCAAAGAGTAAACTGGTTTTCACTGAAAAAGGTGTGAAAATTAATGCACAATATTATTTGTTTGAAGCCTCCACAATGTTTAGCAAATAATCATATTGCCTCCAACAAGACTCTGCTCCTGCTCACAAAGCAAAAATTGTTCAGAAGTGATGCATGGAGAGAACAACCATTTTTTATTCCTGCGGAGGAATGGCCTCCAACTTCTCCGGTCTAAATCCATTGGATTACTGTTGTTCGGAGCAGCCACTGGAAACAAGCTCTTTGCGCTAGCTTTCGCTCTTAAATCGAATGCACGCTCGCTCTTATCATTAAACGCTTGCTACTAATCGTAGATCATGCTTTGCGGTCCGAGCAAAGCCCGAATGGGAGAAAAACGTGACAGCAAACGGACCGGATTAGCATTGTCCAACGACTCTTGCATAATATTATATGCTCAATAACGATTCGCCACGAACACACGGCTTGAATTTGTCGCTATCGTAATTGTCAAAGAATAAAGCCAAGTTTTTAAGATTAACGAATTCGCGTTCTCACTTATTTGTTTAATATATTCAAGCAGTCGGAAAAGAAAGAAGTCGGAAAAGGACAAATGCTGGCAAGATTAAATGATCTAAACAACATCGCATTGGAAAAATTTAAGCACCAATTGGTGAAAATTTGGGACGAAATACCCGATGACCTATGCCGTGCCGCTTGCGATGGATTTCCAACTCGCTTAAGGCTGGTAGAAGTATTTAAAGGGGAGATATTCGAACTCAATAACTAATAACTAAACAAAATACTCCAAAAATTATATTATCATTATAAATTATCTTATATTTTCAACCTAAACTTCCCAATAGTTTTTTATTTATTTAAAAGGGTATGGTGCGTCAGCTATATGTAGACTAATGATTTTTTGTTTTTTATACCCGTACTGAAAAAAGAGTTAAGGGGTATATTATATTTGTGGTAAAAGTGTATGTGTGCAACGCAGAGAAAGAAACGTTTTCGACCCAATAAAGTATCAGGGGTGCCACAGAAATCACTAGTGAAATTGGAAACCGCGCAGAGGATTTCCGCATAAAAATTTCCGCCGTGCCACAGAATTCCAAGCGATTTCATTTTTCTTAGCATTGTCACAAACCAAATTCGAACTAGGGCTAGGGTTGACACTTTTCAAGATTCAATTCGAATAGGGTTCGTTTTGCAGTTTTATTGATTTTATCATATCAAAACAATTGGTTTTTATTTTTTTCTTTTATGATATAAAAAACCTGATTTTTCAAAGCTGCACTTTTATAATTTCAAAGCAAAAAAAACATCCCATATCGTGCGAGTCAAACAAAACACTATACTCGGCGACTCTAGCCGTTGTCTGGCAACTCTCCGTGAATGGCAGCAATCAGCTGTTAAAAAAAAACAGACATCTGAATTTTACGCTAAACTTAATTAAAATGCTTTTACCGAGACTGTTGGCCATCGAATAACTACGTAGGCAACATATTAGAATACAAACCTTGCAGCGCAGGCTCTTTCGCGTTCAGACGATACGTATGTGGTTTTTGTGATTGTCTTCTCAAACTACTGCTAATTTAGTTCATTACAATTACCAGTTTTTGGTATAATGATCGCTATGCTTCTATTTGTGCTGCCATGGGTCTGCACTTAGACGAACAAGAGGTTTTGACATAAATACAATGGCAATAATGTGTATAAAATTTATACTATAAACAGTTTGTTAGTTCTGTTTTGGAATTTTGAAGCGATGCCACCTGGTAGAACTACAAATGCCTACAAATGTTTTCACAATTTGCACAAAAAGTATGCACACGTTTGACGTAAAGGAAGTTTTACTTCAATGGGCTATTTTTTGTAATGCTTAATTAAAGGAAAACAGAATGCTTACATTGAGTAATTAATATTAAATATATTGCTCCGAATTCGGCTTAAAAAAGGTGGCATTACTATCTTGACTTCGAAAGTCCGAATCGCCCTATGTGGCCACCTCGATCTGCAGCGGATTGAGAGCGGAATCGGTAAGTGAAAGCGGATTGAACAGTGATTTACTAAAATGCTTATTTTATTAACTTAACATGTATAATGTTAAATTATTTAGATGAGGGTTAACCACCAATTGAACAACCTTTATGGGAAAGTAAGATTCGAATCGTTTTAGGTGTGTGTTTATGGGTGTATTTAATCAAATCGCTGGATAAATTGTGAGCGATTGTGATTCCGCTGAAAAATCGGTGTGTGGCCCGGCGGAATGGAATTGGGGTGATTTTCCAGCGGAAGTGATTTCTGTGGCACCCCTGTATATAGCAATATTTTTACAGCTCTTGCTGCTCCAGAGTAGTAAATGCGAACGCTGGTTTTATTGCACTAGAGATATTAAAACCAACCAACCGAGACAGCAAGCTGTTGCACCTAATTAACACATTAAGGATATATGTACGAACATATGTATGTACATACGTTCATACATATGGAAGTACGATCGTATATCTAAGGTCACTCGAGAAAAGTTAGTGGGTTTTAGATTGTATACATTTTACAGAACAACGACCAACATTACCAAGCTATTTATACCAGTAAGCATCCGGATACAGATGGCAAAATCATACATAGTACCTGTGCTCACTTATGGGATTGAGGCATTTGGAAACTGTGGCTACGCAAATAGGCAAAAGTTGAGTGGTGTGTGCTTTAAAAATATAGCTAGATACATATTTGGATTAAGACGCAACGACAGAATTTCAGCATTCTCATATACAATTTTCGACATGACTCTATTCAAATGGATTAACTATAAGATTCTTACGTTCCTACATAAAATAATCCTCACCAGACAACCCGAATATCTGTATGAAAAACTTAGATTTACCAATTCCGCAAGAACGAACAATATTATCACCATACGATACAGAACACTAAAGAGACACTGAGACATTTCTTTGTGAATGTTATTCGCATATGGAATCAACTTCTACATCACATGAAAACAATACGAAACCTTTCACAATTAAATACAAAGTTAGGAGCCCACCTTACACTAGATTAAGATTTAAAAATCAAATTAAATTAAAATTAAAAAACACAAACGTTATCATAAGAAAAACAAACCAACATACATACATATGTAACCTTTAATGTCATATTGAAAAATTAATTTAGCTCTAAGTTTAATAAAAAACTAATGTGACACCTGCTTGTAGCACTAGGAAATACAATAAACAAACAATACAATACGACCAAAGCTACCGAATCCGGACTTTGATCCCAAAAAGTATCATATTGAGAATACCATGAAAAACCACCAAAATTAGGCTGAGATAACTTTATTTTCTAATACAAATAATAATTTAGTGCTTTTGATTCTAAAAGGGTTTGCATCTTTGGTCATACTATTTTTGATGCATTCCTTTTTAAAGCAGAAACAATTTTTAAAGGACGGGTTCTAAGAGGGATACAAGTCTAGTCGCAGTTTTAATCTAAATGGGTTTCAAATACTTATGTGATCCACTGTATATACAATGCATCCAGATGTCAAACAGATCAAGTCAAAAAGTGATGATTTCAAACATAATTAGTTTGAATATTACCTGAAAATAATCGAATTTACTGAACATTTTCCACACTTTAAAGATTTTAGCTTCCACATATTTAAATTACGTATCATATTTAGATTCGACTGCACTGTAGAAGTAATGTTAGGGCTGCAAACTTTTCGATGACCAACATGTTGGGTATTCATGAAATGGATTTGAACCAGTGTTGCCAACTCTTTGGGTCATATGTATAAAAGGTTCGTCAAATGATTTCGAGAGGCGATAGAAAGAAAGGTGCGAAACGAAGAGACGAAAGAACGGTTGAAACGGCTATTACAGTGAGGGGCGGGTGTAGATAAATGTCGATTACAATAAGGTACAGTGGGCAGCGCAAATAACGAACAAATAACAGGATTTACTTTAAGGCTGCACCACTGACTAAAAATTTAGTAAATTTAGCTCGGCTGGGAGACCGAACAGGTATATTAGATTTGTGGTAAAAGTGGATGTGTGTAACGCAGAGAAGGAAACGTTTCCGACCCCATAAAGTATATATATTCTTGATCAGCATCAATAGCCGAGTCGATAGAGCCATGTCTGTCTGTCCGTCTTGATGAGCGACTAGATCTCAGAGACTATAAGAGCGAGAGAAACTAAAATTTCCTAACTCATGTGATAACATACTGCTACAACTGTATTTAAAAATTTCGCCCCGACCCCTTCCGCCCACGCAAACGACGAAAATCTGTGGCAGGCACAATTTTAAAGATCCGTGAAAACTAAAATCAGATCGAGTCATTATTATAGCAAATATGAAGAAATTAATTTTCATTTGCGTCCTCCGCCTCCTACAGCAAGAGACCCGCTACTCATTATCTTTCTCGCTCGAACACACTCTGCCCTGCGCGACCTTTGCGGATATGTAGAATCAACATTGTATTCATGTGTTCGATATATTCGATTGCTTTTGCGCTTAACAGCACATTTTTGCACTTTTCGGCTTATCAGCGCAACTATCACCACTAATAACAACAAAAACTTGTAGATCAAAAATCAAATTTTGGCGCTAAAAATGTATGGTTGTGCAAAAAGGTGAAAATATACATAAAATCATTAAATTAAATACTTGAAACTGATTGTATTATTATCATACGACATTTTTGTGACCCCCCTAATGCCAATAAGACACTGCTGGAGACGAACTTCGATGGTTTTCATAATTGGAAGAAGAACTCAAACAAACACTACAAAGAAATGTCTGAAAATAATAAATAAATATGAGAATCACTTCTCATTCGTCCATTTTCTTTTCGACTTGCAAATTCTGTTGATTTCTAAAAATTTGTTTTTCTTTCTTTGTTATCCAGCACCCAAATCAAAATTTGTTGCATTTCAGGGTATATCGATGGGCAAAATTGCATTGTAGCGAGGAAGGGGAAATATTTCCAGATACGGTGGCAATGCCAAGGTTGAATGGGAAGTGTTTAAGATGGGGGATAGGAGATCGACATAAAACCAAGATAGGAGCTATATGAACATAGAAAAATGTGTGTAACGGTTGATTTAAGTTGAAAATATAAGAAAAGTTGAAGTGTTAAGTGTTTAAAAATGAGGATGGCGAACCAGGACTACGAGAGGATGAGAAAGATGCTGCACATGGCAGGGAGACCCGATATGGTCTGATCCGGATTTCTGGTAGGATGGGTACCTCGGAGGTATAACACCAACGCCTCAACCTGTTCCACGTTTTAGTAGGAGATTGTTTGTCGAGTAGCGTCTGTATGATTTATTTTTGATGTGTCGTTGTTTTTTTGTAGCTGTTTCAATTTTTGTCCGAGATGATCGATTTGTTGGGTAGTTGGGCGACCTGAGGGCTTGGGAAGTATCCAGCCCTGGGATGACTGGGATGAGCGATGCAGAGAAGAGTCCATATAGCTCCCCATAGTTATGGTTAAAAGAAAACCGGTCAGTGGAGATTATGCATGGACTTCCGATAAATAAACGCAAAGTCAACGCAAAGAGATCAGTTGAGGGAAGCACGTTTCATCAGTAGCTTGGATTTGAAGGACGGGTATTGGCAAATACCACTGGAAGATGATAGCCGGAAATTCACAGCCTTCACGGTGCCCGGAAAAGGATTGTTCCAATGGAAGGTGATGCCGTTCGGGCTCCACTCGGCGTCGGCCACGTTTCAGAGGGCGTTGGACCTGGTTATTGGTCCAGAAATGATGCCGCATGCGTTCGCTTACCAAGATGATATCATTGTGATAGGCCGAACGAAAGAGGAACACCAACGGAACCTTAAGGAGGTCTTTCGACGATTAAAAAAGGCCAACTTGAGGTTGAATGTGGAGAAATGCCAGTTCGGCCGGAGGGAACTTCGGTAACTGGGCCACTTGGTGACGGGAGAAGGCATCTGCACTGTTCCAGAAAAGGTGGCCGCCATTGCAGAATTAAAGCCTCCTTCGAACGTGATGGAGCTCCGTCAGTATTTGGGCGTAGCCTCATGGTATCGACGCTTCGTGCCAGGGTTCGCCACCCTGGTACAGCCGCTCAGCGCAATGCTGAAGAAAAAGGTGAAGTGGGAATGGGCACCCGAGCAGCAACAGGCATTTGAGGCTGTGAAGGGTCGGCTGGTAGCCGATCCGGTACTAACCTGCCCGGACTTTTCGAAGAAGTTCGTGCTGCAGACGGACGCCAACGACTATGGACTAAGAGCGATTCTCACCCAGGAAACAGAGAAAGGCGAAAGGGTGATCTCATACGCCAGCCGGACGCTGAACAAAGCAGAGCAGAACTAGTCGGCTACAGAAAAGGAATGCCTGGCGATTGTTTGGGCCATTAGGAAGCTCAAACCCCACTTGGAAGGGTATCGCTTCAAGGTGGTCACCGACCACATGGCATTGAAATGGCTCAACAGCATTGAGAGCCCGACGGGGAGAATCGCAAGATGGGCGCTGGAATTGCAGCAATACGACTTCGAAATAGCGTATAGGAAGGGGCAGTGGCGGACGCACTATCACGACAGCCCATGGAGCCCGAAATACAATGCTCATGGATACAGAAGGTCAAGGACAAGATGAGAAAGGAGCCGGCCAAGTTCCCGAATTATGTGGAGGAGGCGGGCGGAGTGTACCGGCATATCCCGCACCGGGCCGGCGACGAAAAAGTAGTAGCTTGGAAGCTGTGTGTGCCGAAGGATCGTCGGGAGCGGGTCATGAGGGAGAACCACGACACGCCCGAGGCGGGTCACGCTGGCGGCAGGAGAACAATGGCAAGAATAGCGGCCAGGTACTATTGGCCGGGGATGCATCGGGACGTAAGGACGTATGTCAGGAAGTGTGACACTTGCAAGCGTTTCAAGCCGAGTCAAATACAAGCGGCCGGGAAGATGCTGATGCAGATACCAGAGGAACCATGGGCTACGGGAGGAGAAGTGGACCGAGTTAATGCTGTCCGTGAACTCGGGAGTCACAGAGTCCACGGGATTCGCACCGGCATTCATAGTGCAAGGGAGAGAGCCCAGGCTGCCGAAGGCGCTGTACGATGAGGAAACACTCGGCACGGGACAAGAGACACACACTCCCGACGAACACGCGCTAAAGCTTAAGGAACTGTTTCAACTAGTAAGGAAAGGCAGCCCAGGATCAGGCAAGATATTATAACTGGCGAAGGAGAGCCTGGAAGCCGAAGGTCGGAGAGAAAGTGTGTGTCAAACAGCACCATCTATCTAACGCAGCCGAGGGGTTCGCAGCAAAGTTGGCTCCAAGGTATGCCGTGAAGTGTGGGAAGCCGCACTCCCGAATTCCATCGCCAGCGACGGGCGGAGCTATCGCGAGGTGAGCGATGGAATCGGCGGAGCGAGACCCCGTCAACAGCAGAGGAGCCGGTGCGGCAGAAGTCGCCGCCCTCAGCGCAGCAACCAGCGACACCACCAGCGCAGCCGCCAGCGACGTCAGCAGCGCAGCCTCCGGCGAAGCCAACAGCGCGGCCCCCGGCGAAGCCAGCAGCGCAGCCCCCGGCGAAACCCGCAAAGCAGCCGACGCCGAGACGGTCGGCGGCGCAGCCAGCCACGTGCGGGAAGCCGCAGTCGAGCGGGATAGCGGTCGCGGGTACGACAACCCCACCACGAGCCGAGGAGGAGCGACGGTAGGGCCAGGAACGCCTCAGGGAGGCAGTCGAGGCCATATGGAGGGGCCGGAGGGAGAAGCAGCGCAGCCAGCGAGCAGCGGCAGAGGCGCGACGCGAGGAGGAGCAAAGACCACACGACGAGGAGGCCCGGCGATGCGAGGAGGAGGCCCGGCGATGCGATGAGGAGGTGCGCTGGAAGACGGCGGAACAAAAGGCACGGAGGGAGGCGGCGCTGAACAAGGCCATGATGTGGGAGGCGCAGGCCGCCCTGCAGCTGCAGATGGAGGCCACGCGGCCTGAGGCGGAGGCAAACCTGGGGGACATCCGTGCATTCTTTCTTGTCTGTGAGGCAACATACAAATTTGTTGCAAACGAACCGTCGTCCGCTGAGCCAGCTTTGCTGATTCGGACGGACAGAAACAGTTCGTTACAGAGTAAATAAACCATACTCTTCATAATAAAATTCTACAAAATAGTAATAATTGTCGCTACACCATAGGGTAGTCGCGAAGAATAGTAGTAGCCTATAATCATGAAATGTATAGGAATATATTGTTGAAGTTATGAAGTAATTGTATCCTAAGAAGTATCGCCACTGTATCAAAATCTTAGCAACATGTTTACACGCCCACAACATAGCCAACAAAGCTATGCGTGGGAATAAAGCAGTCGTCAATTGAACTTCATTTCGCAAGGTTTTTTTTCTTTGATCGACTTTTATCGCCGCCAACAGCTCTGGTCCGTCCCGCTAATCCCCACGTCTAAAGCCTAAGTAAAGGCAACCGTGATAAACCACGTATCGTTTCGGAAACTTTACATGGCGGCCGAGCAGGGACATTGGGACCCAGAAGGAAGATTACCAAAATCGTTCCACGCTTTGAAGACCACCAAACCGACACCGAAGCAGAACATGGACATTGAGTTGACAACGCCCAGGGAAGTGGATTGATTCGCCGACCAGTTAACAATGCCAAAGCAATAGCGGCTAAAATAATAGCGGATAATACCTATTGGCTTGGCATTGAACAGTGTCATGCATATACATTCACCTACCGTTTTACTAGTCGTGTGTAGCTGGGTAAGTCGGGAAGAGTATTATAAGAGTATTTACCGCTTGTTTCGCAGCTTGGATTGCATTATTTCGCATTTCGATTCGTTCGCTTAGAAAACATTGAACCTTGCAGCGGTAAGCTAATTTTTACGCTCTTTAAGCTCTTACAGCATACGGTTCTCTTAAGTTCACGTTCGTGCAGTTCGGAACTTTGCTCCCGGAGCTTCGTGGTCATCTTACTCTCTAACTGGTGTCGTCCAGCTTGTCGTAGTGACGAGAGCTGGTCAGCCGCTCTTATATTGTGCCAATCAATTTAAACATCGTTCGCCAATTCGTTTTCGGGTCGAACGCTGTTCTGATTTGGGAACCGAGTGCGTTACCCGCATAAGAATTATGTTGCTCATATTGTTTCGAACTTGGTTCGAGCACAGTGTGTCGAGCCAAACTTGTGTTGATTGCGTACGATTAGCTTAGCGTTGGGCGCATTGCAACTCCAGGCGTCCGTTTCCTAGCTGATGGAACGTGGTTCGAGCTTGGCTCGCCGTGACAGAGCTCGGTTGATTTTATTGCGTTTTGTCTGTTCAAACTGTTTTCGTTCGTTGTCGCATCGAACCTAATACGTTTATACGTGGGCACCAAATTAAGGCGCACTGTCGAACATTGTTCTCACTGAACGCACATCAGGCTATCGTCGCCTTCTATTAGCAAGTCCGTTGGATCTCTTCAATAAGAATTATAAGTTAGACAGCCAACTTTGGTAGTAAGTTAATCAACATGTCTAATGATCGTAGTGAAGAGAAGGCAACTGGGAGCGGAATGTGTGAAAGCGCGAAGCATATATGAGGTTATATGTATATATGTTTATGAGGTTGGAAAAGACAAGCGAAGATATTAATCGAATGAAGATAGCATTTGAGGAGGGTTCAATTTCGCTGGATCCATTAAAAATCCAATCTTTTTTGGAAATATTTAACTCCTATATTGACAAAGCAATGGCCCTACAGTCTGAGATCGATGTACTAGACCCAGATAATTCGGATAGGGCGGCGTTAGAAGATACGTGTGCGATTACAGAGGCACTGTACATGTCGGCAGCGACCAACAACATTTACGACCGCACGTAAATTCAGAAAGAAAAATGAGAAGGAACGTGTGAGTCGCTTCTGGGGACGCGACTCTACTTATACCCGTACTCAGTCAGTATATACATTTTTGAGCATAATTTTTTAGAATTTAAAAAAAATTTACATTTTACATTTTTTGCTACATCTGTTTTCTACATTTACATCTACAATGTATATTTTACATAGAACATGTAGATTCCATATGTACCATTTAGATTATACATCTCCTCTGCTAGGGGTTGCTCGCGCACTGAACGCGGCAGAGTGTGCGAGCGAGAAGGAGATAGAGTAGCGTTTCAACCAACAGAAAATTAATTTCTTCATTCTGGCTATAATTATGATTCCATCTGATTCAGATAGGCGCTCAACAAGACGGACAGGCAGACAGACAGACGGACGGACAGACAGACAGACAGACAGACAGACAGACATGGCTATATCGACTCGGCTATTGATGCTGATAATGAATATATATACTTTATGGGGTCGGAAACGTTTCCTTCTCTGCGTTACACACATCCACTTTTACCACAATTCTAATATACCCCTTAACTCTTTTTTGAGTACGGGTATAAAAATGCTTGGCATGCATTTTTAGTTGTATATAGACGCATTAATTAGGCGTCAACTTGCAGCCGTTTGACCAAAACGACTAAAACTAATTTTACCTGAAATTAGTGCTTCCATTTTTCACATAACTTAAGTATCTTATATCTGGTTGCATAGAACTGCATAGAAAGCTGATAAATTCAGCCTAAAATCTGACCCAGACACTTTGTATCTGCAGCTTAACGCGTGGAAGATATTAACCTTTCAAATTCAAATTGCATAATTTTTTGCGGTAGTTTTCCCAAAATTTTGACTTTAAAAACTCTGGAAAAGTCGAAAAAAAAATTTCTTGGCCAACATTTTTGGTTTTATTTTGTCTATTTTTTCACTTTTGAGGTTTGGTTAACGAATTTTAGCTCCACCGTTTCTCTATAGATTTTAATGAGCAATACCTTAAACGACGCCTAATTAATGCGTCTATCTAAAAGCTTAATATCTTCCACGCGTTAAGCTGCAGATACAAAGTGTCTGGGTCATATTAAAGGGTGAATTTATCAGCTTTTCAGAACTGCACAATTATATGCAACCAAATTTAAGATAATGAAGTTATGTGAAAAATATAGCGCTTCTATTTCCTCTGAAAAAAACATTTAAAAAATACCAGATTTAAAAAAAAAAACTACACTATCAGGGGAGCCACAGAAATCACTAGTGAAATGGGAAACCGCGCAGAGGATTTCCGCTTCAAAATTTCCGCCGTGCCACAGAATTCCGAGCGATTTCATTTTTCAACCAAATTCGAACTAAGGCTAGAGTTGACACCTTTCAAGATTCAATTCGAATAGGGTTCATTATGCAGTTTTATTGATTTTATCATATCAAAACATTCGGTTTTAATGTTTTTTTTTATGATATAAAATATTTGATTTTTCAAAGCTGTACTTTTATAATTACAAAGCAAATAAACATCACATTTCTTGCGCGCCAAACAAAATAAATTACTCGACAACTCTAGCAGTTGACTGGCAACTCTCCGTGCCTGGCAGAAATCAGTTGTTCAAAAAAAAAACAAACATCTGAATTGACTTTAGTTAAACTTCAGGAAAATGCCTATAGCGAGAATTCTGGCCATCGGAGAGGTACGGAGAGTAGAAAAGAAACCCTCTGGCGCAGGCTTCTCAGTTCCGTTCGGAACTTCGGACCCGTTTTCACAATCAGACGATACGTATGTAATTTTTGTGATTTTCTTCTCAAACCAATGCTAATTTGTTTTATTACAATTACAATGACAACCTTCGAAAGGATCCTTAATATAATCAAAGAGGATATCCCATCTTCCTCGATTCCCCCCATTCTGCACTTGGCGATTGCCCTGCGGTTTTAAGGAGTTGGGTCGTTCCAAAGAGCAATAGGAAAGGACGCCGATATGTCCATGTCCAGGCAAGCCCTTGGGAAAAATCTATGGAAAATGCTTCCGTTGCTGGAAAGGAAACTTGGTCCCCGTTTCATTCAACTGAAGCAATCAGAGCAAGAGCTGAGTAAATGCAAACAACATTTTAAGATGTTTACTTTTCTAATTGTGTAGAAGTGGTTTGTTATATTTGTCTGTGTGTTTTTTATGTATGTTTTAGAAAGATGTATTTTGTTCCAATATTGTCTATACATTTTATTAACTTTTAGATATTGCTTCCTATAGATATGTGATGTGGATGATTCGAAGCCTGGAGCAATTCATGACTCTTGCGCTTGCGGTCAGAGCGAGACCAGGGCATTTTTGCAGGAAGAGTATGATAGTGGTTTCCGTGGTAATTGGCTTCTTGGAGATTCAGGTTACCCGTTAGAACCCTTTTTGCTTACGCCTTACAGAAATCCAACGGCAGGGTCCAACCAACATACTTTTAAACTTCGTCATGCTTCTGCAAGAAATGTAATTGTGAGGACTTTTGGAGTTATTAAAAGCCGATTCAGACTACTCCAAGAGATCCTTTTGTAAAACCCCCTAAAGGTCACATGCATAATAAATGTGTGCTGCGTTCTTCAACATTTATGCCGCGAGCAAAAGGATCAGGAGTTTCATGTTGTCGAAGCTAATGAAAGGCGCGAAGGAGTTGGCGGTTTACCTAATTTTGATCAGCCTGAACCAACTTCACGAATTCGGGATAGCAAAGCAGCTTCTTTAAGATGACTTTAATTATTTTTTATGTAGATGTTTTTTTAATAAATAAATGTATTTAGTTTGTCAAGTATGTATTTTTATTATTTCTAAATTAATTACTTAAATTTCGTTTCTATGGCTAAAACTAATTTATCTAATATAAACTTTGTCCTTTTGCGCTCCTGCAACATCTCCTGCGCGTTTTTCTTGAGCTCCACCAGCTCCTCCTTTATCACTTTTAAGACCAGAGTCTCATCTGCCACCATTGAAGCCGGCCTGTTGTCAGTTGTCGCTTTTTCTTTGCTGCAGCTTGCACCATCCATCCGTAGTCTTTTTGGGGACGGCTCTTCTTCGTTCTCCTTCTCTTCAGCGCACTGCAGAATGCCATATGTTTCAGCACCAGCCACGCCATCCACTGCCTCGAACATATTGCAGAGAAGGGCTATCTCCTTCTCAGTGGGAGTGAGTGCCACCTGCTTAAAAGGCCCACCTCCTGTGGCTCTGGTCTCCAGCATATTATGAGAAATTTTTCTATTGATGGCCGGCCTCCAGTCTCTCCATACCTGTAAAGGGCAATGGTCAATAAAATGCCCTATTTCCTTTTTTTAAATCTACTTACAATTCGCCACTCCACTGCAGTTTTAATTGGAGGGCCCAAAGCATTACGCTGAAGCGCCAAGTCCTCCCAAGCTGCGCTCACAACCACCCTGTCCCCTTTGGTAAAATTGCGGGCAATATCCGGACGATTCTTGATAAATTAAAAAAAAACTGCGTCCTGATTCATAATGTATAAAAATTAAAAAAAAAAAAAACAAAATGTACTTACATTTTGAGAGCGTACTATTCTTCTTTGTTGGCTTGTATGATTCTTTTTCTTTAGCCAGCTGATGACATTGTAAAGCACTGCCACCTGGAAGAACTACAAATGACTACAAATGTTTTCACAATTTGCACAATATGCACACGTTTCACGTAAAGGAAGTTTTACTGCAATGAGCTATTTTTTGTAACGCTTAATTAAAGAAAAACAGAATGCTTTCAATATAATTAATATTAAATAATTGCTGTATTAACTTCGAAAGTCCGAATCGCCCTAGGTGGCCACCTCGGTCTGCATCGGATTGAGAGCGGAATCGTTAAGTGAAAATTCAGTCAGCGGATTGAATAGTGATTCACTAAAATTCTTATTTTATTAACTTAACATGTATAATGTTAAATTATTTAGATGAACAACCTTTATGGGAAAGTAAGATTCGAATCGTTTTAGGTGTGTTTTATGGGTGTATTTAATCAAATTGCTGGATAAATTGTGAGCGATTTTAATTCCGCTGAAAAATCGGTGTGTGGCACGGCGGAATGGAATTGAGGTGATTTTCCAGCGGAAGTGATTTCTGTGGCACCCCTGCATAAAAAAAAACCATAATTCGTTAATCTATAAGAAAAAGTCATTTTGGGCCACAGCCTAATTGTCGTGTTGACTAGTGTAATTTGAGGCCGAGTGGTTGCGAAATATCGCAAAGAATTGGGTGGCCGACAATTTTGTGCTATCTTCGCTGATTAATGCAGGAGGTGGGTTGTTTTAAATTGATGTGTGGACAAGAATGGGTAGAGTTGTTGATCGAGAGTTCTTAATTTTAGTAATTTCTTAAGACTATTTTATTTCCCGGAGGTGCTGACACACCGCTATTTGTGGAGAACCGTGGCTAGAGCCATGGTTCGTTAGCTCTGTGTATATCAGTTTGATTATTGTCTCCGGCTTCGATCTGTTGTGTACAGGCCAAATAAAACTGGGTGAAGGGGCACCATTATTACAAAAGATCCTTTTAAGATGGGTAGCTTCAGGTCGGTGTAGCAAGCTTCTGACTGAAGAAGCCGCTTGCTACGTCGCAACGTACTCACCGGAAGAAGACTCTTCATCGCAAATGGTCGAAAGACTTTGGGAGATAGATATGCAACGACAGATTCCAAACATGCTCAAACGAATTTGGCAGAGCAGATGGCATGTGAAGAGTTTTTCAAAGCCAATGTCTGCAATTTACCGACCGGAAGGTTTAAAATACCGTTGCCTTTTACGACCGACCCAGTATCGTTGAAGTCGTTCTTCGAGGTCGCGAAACGTCGTTTCTTATCATTAGAACGACGAAAGTTAAGAGAGAGTGAGTTGAGGGACATGTATTTCAGTTTCATGAAAAAATATATATCGAGCTCGGCCATATGTCACCGACAGACAACGCGATTCCGCCAGGACCACATTATTTTATACCACACTAGTGCGTCCTGAGGCCTGATAGTAGTTCCACCAAGCTTCGAGTCGTTCTGGACGCGTCGAGCAAGACCACAACTGGGCGGTCATTAAATGATTTACTTATGATGGGACCTACTATTCAGAGGGAACCATTTTTATCACTCGTTCGATATCGGGTGAATCGTTATGCTTTAAAGACAGACGTTTCGAAAATGTATAGGCAAGTGGATGTGGCCGAAAGGGACTGGAATTTCCAACTCATCGTGTGGCGAGAACATCCCACCGATCAGTTGCAAGTATTTCGGTTGAATACAGTTACCAATGGTACGTCCGCAGCACCTTTCCTTGCCATTCGTTGTTTGCACGAGCTCGGTGTTCGCCAGGGCCGCACGTGGATACTCGAAGCGTACAGGTCGTATCCGGATAGGATACGGTCGCAAGGCAAGATCGGTCGTGGAGGATAAAGCGCTCCAGGTGGGTAACACGGGGGGTGTGCGGAGGACGATACGCTCCGGGAGAGATGGGGTGCGGAGGATAATGCGCTCCAAGAGAGAGATGCGGTGCGGAGGAAAAAACGCTCCGAGAGAGGGAATGGAGGAAAATGCGCTCCAAGTAGGAAGGGAATACGGAGGAAAATGCGCTCCGAGTAGGACGGGAGGATTTATTGCTAATTGCTCTGGCGCCGCTGCTTTTATTGCCAAATGTCAGCTGTTGTGCCTCTTCTTTGTCCCTAACACGTTTTGCTGATCAGCTGACAGTGTGCCCGTTTGTGGTTGCGTTAGGGTCCCACTGTCCGATCATCTGTTAGTGTGCCCGTTTGTAGTTGTGTCAGGGTTACACTACGTTGGCGCGCTAATTTGAATGCTTGAATTGTGTCACTGGGCGTAGAAGAAGCCATGCTAATGTCACTGCATAAAAGCTGGGAGAGGCTAAAGCTAAATTTGTGTGGTCTTGACAAAATAGCCGTGCCTCGGTACGTAATAGCAAATGGGTGCTCGTCAATTCAAGTGCATGGCTTCGCGGACGCGTCTAGTCACGCGAATGGGTGCTTCATTTATGTGCGAGCGGCACGACTAGCTCCGCTGAAGACAAAGACCATCCTGAGGCTCGAATTGTGCGCCGCAGCTTTATTGGCACAATTTTGGTCATACGTAAAGCAGGTTTTGGAAAATTGTAAAATCGAGATCGTATTTTTCTGGACGGACTCAGAAACAACACTACGAATCCAGCGGACTTGGCGTCTCGCGGATGCGAAGTGCCTGAGCTACTAGAGTCCATTTGGATAGAAAGTCCGAAATTTGTATATGAGCCTGAGCCTTGTTGGCCAGAAAACCCGCATTTTAACATCCCAGATGATGTGAAGAGCTCCGAGGTGAAAAAATCCGCCCAAGTTCTAATTGGAGTTGAGGACTCGTTTTCAAATAGAATCTTTTCTCGGTTTTCGTCGTTCCCCAAATTAATTCGAGTTTTTGCTTATGTATACCGGTTTGCTAATATCGGCATGAACAAGGAAATTTCCAGGGAGCTAATTGCAAAGGTGTTGCAGCAATCGTCCCTTAAGTTGATGGAGCTGGTTCGGCGAAGCATCATCTCTGAATAGATTAAGAAGCTGAAGAAAGGTCGTACGCTACAGCCGAGCCTGCAGATGATGGCCCCTTTTATCCAAAAAAGATCAGAGGATGGGCAATCGTTTTCACTTATTATGGCTGGAGGAAGGCTGTTGCATGCTCCAGTGCCAATTGAGGCTAAGTTCCCGGTTCTACTTCCCGCCAAGAGTGACTTAGTCGAACTCTACTTAAGGAATCTGCATTTGAAGAATTGTCACGCCAATGCAAAGACACTAGTGGGCTGAGACAAGAGATTTAGCTAGTGAATGCACGTCGAGAATGCACTCGCCCAGTGAGAAGATGCATCCACTGTTTTCTGCGGTCCCATCAACTTCTCGCTGCGCATTCGAGGTCGTCAGCCCCTCAAAATGTACACCACGGTATTTGTGCGTTTCGCTTCGCAGGCCGTCCATTTATAACTTGTCCCAGACCTGTCGGCTATTGTTTTCTCTTATCGTTCAAAAGCTTCATCGCAAGACGTCGCGTTCTGCTGAGGATGTATTCCGACAACGGGACAAATTTTGTCGGAGCCCGGAACGAGCTGCGGAGGCTTCAGGAAGCATTCGGGGAGCAGCAGTCCAGCCTCAGAACGTTCGCGGCTGAGCAAGGGATGGAGTGGTGGTTCATCCCCCTGCGAGCACCGCATTTCGGCGGTTTATGGGAGGCGGCCGTCAAGTCAGCGAAGCTCCTGATCGTGCGGCAGGTCGCGGACGCCGCGCTCACGGAGAGCGAGGTGAGGACCGTGTTGGCGAGGCAGAGGCCATCATGAACTCCACGCCTCTCACTCCAGCCAGCACGGATCCAAACGACGGAGAGAAGCTTACGCCAGGCCACTTCTTGATCGGGCAGCCCCTTCGCTCGCTGCCGCAAGGGTGCGAGCCAGACGGACGGAGCGGCGGTACCACCTTTACCAGGAGGTGGCATCTCCCCTAAAATGATCATAGAATTGCCGAGCTGTGCAGTGTATTTCCTTACTGTGATATTCAACAGCATGATGAAATGGTATCAAACAACACTCACCAATTTGGATTTCGCGAAAAACACGGAACCATTGAACAAGTAAATCGTATAACCTCTGAGATACGAAATGCATTTGCTCCGCAAAATCAAAATATTACTTCCACAGAACATCCATGGAACATTAGAGTCGTACCTACAGCAAAGAAGCTTCGCAGTACGATGCAAAGATTTCTTATCTGAATATCATCCAATTGAAGCTGGTGTACCGCAAGGAAGCGTGCTTGGACCGACACTGTATATCATATTCACAGCAGATCTACCGACAAACAGCCTAACAACAACTTCAACATTTGCTGATGATTCTGCCATACTAAGTCGCTCCAAATTTCCAACAAGGGCCACGGAACATTTATCGTCTCATCTCGTGGCCTTAGAAAAATGGCTAGCAGACTGGCGCATACGCGTAAACGAGCAGAAGTGCAAGCATGTCACTTTTACGTTAAACAGAAAAACTTGTCCTCCATTATATCTGAACAACATCAACAACATTTGTGTTCATCTGGATAGAAGGCTTACTTGGCGTAAACACATCGAAGCGAAGAGAAATCTACTTAAATTTAAAGCTAGTAATCTACATTGGCTAATAAACACCCGTTCACCACTAAAACTGGAGTACAAAGTACTTTTGTACAATGCAGTTCTCAAGCCCATCTGGACATACGGCTCCGAGCTATGGGGAAATGCTTGCGTTAGTAATTTAGAAATAATCCAGAGAGCTCAATCGAAGATACTAACAACTATCACTGGGGCACCATGGTACATACGGAACGAAAATATCCATAAAGACTTAAATGTAGGATCAGTTAAAGATGAAATTGCCAAAGTGAAAGCAAAGTATCAGGCCAAGCTTCAAGCCCATCCTAATAGACTTACGCAGTCTTTAACTTGGCACACTAGCCATACACGACTCCGGCGAAGAGACCTCCCCACCCTGCAATAATACCTAGCTAGGGACGAACTCTAAGTAATTAAGTGTAATTAATTAAATAAATATATTAGGTTAAGATTTGCAAACTTGTCGCCAGTCTCTAATAGGGAAGATTCAATAAATAAAATCCCGTAATTAAAAAAAAAAGCTGGGCTGCTGCTCGGTAACATTACTCGACAAAATTGAACCTTTTATTTAGGCTGTGAACCAAAATTACTTTTTCTGATAGATTTCGGGACTTAAAAATTTTTGTAGTACTTTATTATTTTTTTTATTGTGTCATTTTTTTTTAAAGAATTTTTATACCCGTACTCAAAAAAGAGTTAAGGGGTATATTAGATTTGTGCTAAAAGTGGTTGTGTGTAACGCAGAGAAGGAAAATTTTCCGACCCCATAAAGTATATATATTCTTGATCAGCATCAATAGCCGAGTCGATAGAGCCATGTCTGTCTGTCCGTCCGTCCGTCCGTCCGTCCGTCTTGTTGAGCGCCTGGATCTCAGAGACTATAAGAGTTAGGGTAACCAAATTTGGTTTCAAGACTCATGTGATATCACACTGCTACAAGTGTATTTCTAAATTTCGCCCCGCCCCCTTCCGCCCCCACAAAGGACGAAAGTCTGTGACAGGCATATTTTTTAAGATACGATAAAACTAAAAACGCAGTATCGTAGAGAATGCCCATATCTACCAGATTGCTGAATATGAATCAGATCGGATCATAATTATAGCCAGAATGAAGAAATTAATTTTCTGTTGGTTCCCCCGCCTCCTCCAGCCAGAGACACGATACTATATCTCCTTCTCGCTCGCCGCGTTCAGTGCGCGAGCAACCCCTAGAGGAGGAGATGTAGAATCTAAATGGTACATGTATAATCGACATGTTAGATGTAAAATATACATTGTAGATGTAGATGTAGATAACAGATGTAGCAAAAAAATGTAAAATTTTTTTTTTTTAATTCTAAAATTCTAAAAAATCATATCTCAAAAATGTAAATACTGACTGAGTACGGGTATAAGTAGAGTCGCGTCCCCAGAAGCGACTCACACGTTCCTTCTCGTTAAAATCTGGTTTTTTTTCATGGTTTTTATTCAGAGGTAGTGCTTCTATTTTTCACATAACTGAAGTATCTTATATCTGGTTGCAGTTCTGAAATGCTGACAAATGCAGCTTAAAATCTGACCCAAACACTTTGTATCTGCAGCTTAATGCCTGGAAGATATTAAGCTTTTAAATTCAAATTTCATCGTTTTTTACGGTATTTTTGTTTTTTCGAAATTTTGACTTTAAAAACTTGGGAAAAGTAGAAAAAAAAAAATTTGTTTGGTTACGCAGCCAAATAGTGGACAAATGCATAGATTATAGCCAGTAGTGCAGCAGTTGAGTAAATCCTTATTATTGTTCGTTGTTTGAACTGCCCACTCTACTAAATTGTCATCTACCTACAAACTTATGCACTCATTCATGCTCCCGCAACGCAGCAGCCTATGCAGCCGTTCTCTTTCGCCTTTTCATCACGCGCCTTTTTTTCTTTCCTTTGCTTTTCTATCACTCTCTCGATCTGTCGCTCTGTCGGTACGGACAATTCGGCCCGCCAGCCCTTTGATTCGGTCTGGATCTAGCAACCACTGCACATAGTCTTGGAATCGAGCTATTCAATCCGACACCGTCTTGTACCGACCCCCGCGTCTACAATCTGACCCCGTCTTGAACCCAGCTAACTCTCCAACCGACTCGTCATCAACCTAACTCGAACCTTTCGCTATCCCTTTGACTCTGTATCGCCTTCTATACTGTTTACAACAATAAACCATATTTAATCTGAACAACCGTCTGGTACTGGCAACTTAGCTGGAACATACCTGCCAGAAAATACATTTTAATTTGAAAATTATAAGTGATAGATCTGAGTACCAGATTCGTCTCGTTAATAAACATATCGCAAAACTACGCTAATGAAAAAGCTCAGTAGCCAACATAATTCTTGGCCAACATTTTTTGTTTTAGATAGATGCATTAAGGCGTCGATTAAGGTATTGTTTATTAAAATCTATGGATAAACGGTCAACTTGCAGCCGTTTAACCAAAACGACTCAAAACTAATTTTACCTTAAAAATACCGTTGCTGGTCCAATGCCAAAGGAACACGTTCAGGTACCAAAAATTCAACCCCTTTTCATTTGCTTTGTTTTTAATTGGCAGTTGGGCCCGTAACCTACCAAAAAGTATTTTTTGTCTATTTTTTCACTTTTGAGGTTTGGTTAACGAATTTTGGCTCCACCGTTTCTCTATAGATTTTAATGAGCAATACCTTAAATGACGCCTAATTAATGTGTCTAAAACCAAAAATGTTGGCCAAGAATAATTTTTTTTCGACTTTTCCCGAGTTTTTAGAATTAAAAATTTCGCAAAAAATGATGAAATTTGAATTTATAAAGCTAAATATCTTTCAGGCGTTAAGCTGTAGATACAAAGGGTCTGGATCAGATTTATAGCTGCGTTTTTCAGATTTTCAGAACTTATGTTATGTGAAAAATAGAAGCACTACCTCTGAAAAAAAACATTACAAAATAAGATAAGGCCGGCGCAAATGTATAGTTCCTTCAATGTTTGTGAATAATTCTTCGCGTCTATGGTCTCCCGAATTTTCACTAGGTGTTTCATTTCAGGGTATATCGATGGGCAAAATTGCATAGTAGCGAGGAAGGGGAAAGATTTCCAGACAGTGGCAAGTGGAAAGGCCAAGGTTGAATGGGAAGTGTTTAAGATGGGGGATAGGAGATCGACATAAAACCAAGATGAAGTGCTAAGTGTTTAAAAATGAGGAAGGCGAACCAGGACTACGAGAGGATGAGAAAGATGCTGCACATGGTAGAGAGACCCGATATGGTCTGATCCGGATCTCGGGTAGGGTGGGTACCTCGGAGGTCAACGCCTCAAGCTGGTCCACGTTTTAGTAGGAGATCGTTTGTCGAGTAGCGTCTTGATGTGTCATTACGTTATTTTCCGTTTTTTTTATAGCTGTTTCAATTGTTGTCCGAGATGATCGATTTGTTGGGTTTGTTGTGCGACCTGAGGGCATGGGAAGTATCCAGCCCTGGGATGACTGGCTAGCCAGCCTTGCCCCACCACCCAGAGGTTCGTTACAAATTCAAGACGCTCGTCTGCCAATGTAAACTCCTTTTCTGCTTCATTGCGTCTATTCCCATCTTCCAGTGTAAAAGGCTATAATTTGCAAGTTTCTGCGCGGTATTTTTTGATCATTTTCAAACGCAACCATAAATATTTGACATTCACAACGAAAAAGTGCCATGCACTACGCAAATATAAACAATGACAGACGGGAAAACTGTAAAAAAATTGTCTCAGGCACAAAAACTCGGTTTGTGGACTATCCTCTGGGAATGTTGTTATGAATGCTGTGCCAAACTCATGCAGGTTATTGCACTCGCTTTTGGCTGGCTGCCTTCCGAATATTCCCAAAATGTCCTAAGCCGCTTCTCAACTAATATAGAATATATATTTTTATACCCGTACTCAAAAAAGAGTTAAGGGGTATATTAGATTTGTGGTAAAAGTGGATGTGTGTAACACAGAGAAGGAAAATTTTCCGACCCCATAAAGCATATATATTCTTGATCAGCATCAATAGCCGAGTCGATAGAGCCATGTCTGTCTGTCCGTCTGTCCGTCTTGTTTGACGCCTGGATCTCAGAGACTATAAAAGCTAGGGCAACCAAATTTGGTTTCCAGACTCATGTGATATCACACTGCTACAAGTGTATTTCGAAATTTCGCCCCGCCCCCACAAAGGACGAAAATCTGTGGCAGGCACAATTTTAAAGATACGATAAAACTAAAAACGCAGTATCGTAGAGAATGACCATATCTACCAGACTGCTGAATATGAATCAGATCGGATCAATTCTAAAGCCAGAATAAGAAATTAATTTTCAGTTGCTTCCCCCACCTCATCCAGCGCTGCTGACGCTACTCTTTCTCGCTCGCACCATCTGCCTCGTTATGTACGCGAGGCCCCTAGTGGGAGTAGAATGTAAATAGTACATCTATAATCTACATGTTAGATGTAAAATAAAAGATGTAGATGTAGATAACAGATGTAGCAAACAAATGTAATAAAAATTTTTTTTAGTTCTAAATTTCTAAATAAATCTTAAGCTCAGAAATGTATATACTGACTGAATACGGGTATAAGTAGAGTCGCGTCCCCAGAAGCGATTCACACGTTCCTTCTCGTTATTTAAAAAATTGATTGGATTTAGTATAAGCCGTCACAAATGTCCACACTTCAGTGTTTTCACAACAGATCTCCATTCCAGTAAATTCTCTTCGTCAATGTTGGCCTCATTATCATCATCCATGTCCAGCAATATGATTAGATTGTGCAAGAATATATTTTGGTGTTGAATCACATTCACAGCCATTAAAATAGTATTAATTTTAATTATAAAAGTTAACGAATTTTCTGCCTTACCAAATTGTGTGCATTAGCTGTTTTTAGCCATATAACATTAGACTTTGCTAACTGACTAGCTGGAAAAGTAAAGATGTCCTTATGGGAAGCTGGCTGTCCAGTTGAGCTGGGAGCTGCGCTGCGGCAGAATTTATGGAAAATTTTACTTTGAGGTGTAAAGACGTCTTTACAGACCTCACCTTCCTCACTATACCGCATGCGACTGAGGATAGGCCATGGAACTGCCACTGGAGGCAGTATTTTTACCTTTATTCTTTTTTTTGTGCGATTATGCCCCCTACCCACAACGATACCCGCCACTGAAGGCCAAAGTCAAATCACATCTTTCTTTTTTTATTAATAATTAGTTATAAGTAATAATAAGTAAACAACTAAACCCGGCACTTTTTAATTAATATTTTAATTTTAATTTTTAATACCCAAAATATTACCGATGGTGGACGAGGTGGCAACCCCTGAAACTATCGATGGAAAATAAACGGGGTGAGGCTATCGAAAAATACCACAGGGCTCGAGGCAAGAAATATCTGAGCGGCCGGACACTTAAGAACGAACCTCGAAACTACGCGGAAGCACGACTGCCAGCTACGCACCGATACCAGTACAACACGCCGACATAACCTCGCCCAACTCGGTCCGACCCACGAGAGTAGAATCACGATACAAAAACACGCGTATCTGTCTACAACAACAGGCACACACAAGAACACGCCGCGAACGCAGAACGTGCCCATGGCTACGCGCATACCTAACTCAGCCCACTTCGTCCCGCTTGTATTGGTCATACGTAAGTTTAAGTAACAACCACATGGTGCAGCCAGGGCCTACATTAGCAAATATAACTTGAATAAAACACAATATTTTATATCCAGAGCCCAATCCTATCGAGTCATTTTATTCAAACTAACTACTAACGCCTTTTCCTGATCCTTCCGAGCCTTTGCGACAACGCACTACTCCGCCGCGCCCTTTTCCTGATTCTTCTGAGCCTTTGCGACAAAGCACTGCTCAGCCTCGCCCTTTACCTGATCCTTCCGAGCCTTTGCGGTAGCTCTCGCGACGACGCGCTGCCCCAGCCACCTCGTCTTCACGAGCCACGCCTGTCCCCTATCCTCAAGCACACGCTTCAGGTAGCGGGAGCAGCCACCGTCCAAAGTCCCGATCCACCAGGATCCATCCTGGGGCACCGGGCAGACATTAGCGACTCACACCAAACACAGCGCGGCTACGGCATTGCCCCGTCTGGCCTCGCCCCTCGCCTTAAGTCCCCACAACAACTACAAATTTCTTGTAGCCGATCCTGGACAGACTGAGTTTACCCCAGCCTGAAATAGGTTCCTTACAAGTGGCGACCGAACAGGGACTTTAGGAAGATTTTATTCGAGGCGAAGCCACCTGAAACGAAGCCACCAAACACGTGCTTTAAGTACAGTCAAAACAAAGTACGAATAGCAGCCAGATACAGAAAACATGCGCTTGGTGTAAATACACCAGAACATACACACAAACATACGCCCGCACCCTAAAAACTCACGCCGCACACCGAAAACACAACATACACTCGCAAGTACCGCAAAATCACGCACACACACACACATATATTAGAGATCGCGAGCAACCAGCGCTACAGTACCGGTCCGAAAAATCATCGCAGTACAACGCTACATTACCAGTCCGAAAAATCATCACAGTACCACGCTACAGTGCCAGTTCGAAAAGTCATCGCAGTACAACAATACAGTGTCGGTACGAAAAAATATCGCAGTACAACGCTACAGTGCCGGTCCAAAAAGCCATTTCAAGTCAGCTTTTTACCAACATTTCCGAACCAAGTACAGTGCCGGTCCGAGAAATCATCGCCGTGCAGATACAGTGAAACTCTTAAACAGAATAAAATTTCGACGCACTTCCAGTGCCAGTGCCGAAAATCGAACCATGCGGAGATAAAATAAGAACTGGAATAAGTGAACCACGAAAACAATATACGCAATATACAGGCACGCAAAGAAAAATAACACGATATTAACTATAGACAAGACAAAAAAAAAAAAAAAACACAACAACAACACCAGTGCGCGAAAACCACACTAGCCAGTAATAAATACCGATACACCTACCCGAGCACGAGCTTCTACGTCCAAGCATGGATCAAAGTACCGACGGTGACCAGAGTGAGTATTACCCTGCAGAAATAATCAAGAATCCTGGGGTGGGAACTGGATGGATACATCAACGCCGTCGAGACGAACTCGAACAATATACCACCGGCAGTCCTGATATCCGAGAGATGTTCACCAAGGCCCCGGTCGCCGGAAGCCAGTCCGATATACATGAGGAGAACTCTGCATCCTACGGACGAAACAAGCAGACACGCTGAGCCTGGGAACCCCCGCAACACTTCGTACTCCCACGCCTTCCAGATGGCGGACAGAATCCGACACTGGGGCATCCAATTCAACGGTCACGATGATCCTTTAGCATTCGTAGAATTGCTCGAAGAACGCGTTCTTTCATATGGGCTCGACATAGATCATCTACCTCACGCCAATGCAGAAATTCTCAAAGATAGAGCGGGTCGCTGGTTCCGAACCAGCCGACTTTAAAGCGCTTCTTGGGAAGAGTTTTGAAAGGAATTTTTGACATTTTTTCTTCCGCCTCGATATTTTGAGCAGCTTGAAGACAAAATTCGGGCACGCAAACAAGCGGTGGGCGAGCTGTTTAAGGATTTCGTCATAGAGTTCCGCCTCCTAATGCACCACGCAGGGTATGACGCGACTCAAGAACTCAACAGCATCTACGACAATACTCTACCAGGATACCAACTATACGTGATTAGACACGAACTTCGAACTCTGGCCCAGCTAACACAATTAGCCGTAGAATTTGAAAGCATCCAAGAACGGAACGACCCCAAAAACTGTAACTCACCAGAAGCAAAGCCACCTCCGAGTCCATCAACACGCAGCAGACCCATTCCGAGCATAGAGTATAAAGAACCGGAAAGGAACCAGACTCGGAACCCGTTTCGCCAAGACTCATATAATCGGACCGATCTCACTAGTAAACCCGGCCCAACGCAATACAGTACACCTGGTAAAGAGATCTCCAACAACATGATTCAGCACTCAGCATCCCCCATTGCCAACGCGCGCACAGCATGTCGTCGGTGCGGAGAACCCGACCATTTGGGGGCAAGCTGTCGAAATAGTTCTATCCTATTTTGTTGGGAATGCGGAAAACGAGGCACTAGAACCATCCAATGCTGCAAACGAGAAACGTCGGGAAACTAGGTGCGTCCTCGACTGCGACGGGAACAGCCGAGAACGACGCCTTCCAGAACCCAAGATCAAAAAGACCCTTACACGTACATGACGGCCGGATAGTGGCGATGGCAACTATTGAAGGAAGACCAACAGAAACAACCATAGACACAGGAGCAACCCGAAGTTTCGTAAACCAAGCTCTGGCCGAGAGATTAATTACGGACACGAATGTACGAGATGCGTTAAAGCAAATCCGGTTAGCCGACGGGTGAGTGAGGCCCATAACTCAAGTCTTACTCGCAGCCACTCAACTACATAGGCGCGAGGTATGGATACCCCTATTAGTATTACCAAGCATGGTGGAGAGCGTTATCCTTGGGATGGACTTTCTGTGCGCCATAGAAACCACAATACAATGCGGATCCACTCGCCTACATTTACGAGGCGTTTGCATCAATGACGACGAACCGATGACCACCGCCAGCCATGTGCTAACCCAAGGACCCGAGAACAAAACCAAACGACCAACAACAGAGAACCCACCCACGACATCCTCAACGGAGAACAAAATTAGAAGACAAACAATCATGGCTACGCCATCATCCACAGAGACTGCAAACGCAAGAAAACCAACAGAGAACCCACCCACGACATCCTCCACGGAGAACCAAATTCGAAGACAAACAATCATGGCTACGCCATCCTCTACAGAGACCGCAAACGCAAGAAAACCAACAGGAACCCCCGATACGACAGAGGGCAAGGATCAAACACAAGCAACAGAGAACACGATAACGAGGATAACAGCAGGAAACAGGAACACGATGGTTTCCACAGAGACCACAGGCACGAGAATGGGCACCGAGACCACCAGCACGAGAACACCCACAGAGAACACGACAATATCAACAACGATCACGAACACTAGGACATGGATCACAAGTTTAAGGACCTCAATGGAACCGAGGGACATATACTCTGCTAGACAAACAAATGAAGTCGAGCCGATATTCCTTCGAGACACAGGCCAGCGGTATCCAGCAATCATGGATGCCATCATCTCCAACATTTCCGAGTACCTCACCCGACCAGACCACCCAAGCGCTTTCGACACGACAATTCTCCCCGTCCACTCCATCGAAACCGCCGACACAGAAATGAACACGCATGCCGAAGACGAACCCAAACTAGACGCACAGTCCTGGCCTCCAGACATAGCACAAAACATCCGCGAATTTTTTGCCGACGAACTCCCAAAATTCGAAACTCTCCAAGGTACGACAGACCTAGCAGAACACACTATTGTCATGAGGGACAGTCGTCCGATAAAACAACGATATTATCCAAAGAATCCGGCCATGATGCGCATCATAGATGAACAAGTCGATCAGTTATTGGCTGAGGGTCTCATCAAACCATCACGAAGCCCCCACAGTGCCCCAATCGTGCTCGTTCGCAAGAAAAACGGAAAGTGGCGAATGTGCGTAGATTTTAGAAAACTCAACGAACGTTCTATTCCGGACGCCTACACGTTGCCAAGGATAAACAATATCCTAGAACGACTCCAGAATGCTCACTTCATAACGACATTAGACCTGAAAAACGGATATTGGCAAGTACCAATGGCAGCCGATAGCCGAGAAGCCACCGCTTTCACGGTACCCGGAAGGGGTCTTTATCAATGGAAGGTAATGGCTTTTGGATTGCAGTCCGCCCCAGCCACGTTCCAACGGACCCTTGACACAGCTATCGGGGCGGATATGGAACCATTAGCGTTCGCCTATTTGGACGATATTGTCATCGTTGGGAAGGATTTCGCGGAACATCTACACAACGTCCAGAAAGTCTTCTCGCGTCTACGTCAGGCTAATCTCCGTATCAATGCGGACAAATGTACGTTTTTCCAACGCCGGATAAAATACCTAGGGCACATGGTTAGCGAGGAAGGATTCATACCGACGCCAAATTTTCACTTCAAACCGATGCAAGCATCCTCTGAATAGGTGCCGTTCTCACTCAGGAAATCGAAGGGAAGGTAAGGGTCATAGCATATGTGAGTCGACGCCTTAATAAAGCCGAAGAGAACTACTCGGCCACGGACAAAGAATGTTTAGCAGTCATATGGGCAATTAGAAAGCTACGTTGTTACCTCGAAGGCTACAGATTCGACGTAATTACCGACCATCTCGCCCTTAAATGGTTAAATACCCTTAACAGCCCGTACGGCAGAGTGGCGAGATGGGCACTCGAGCTCCAGCAGTACCAATACGATGTACATTATCGGGCAGGTAAACAAAACGTCGTGGCGGACGCACTGTCCAGACAACCCTTGGAAACCCTTGCACTGGTCGAAGATGAGAAGCCGGCCTGCCCCTGGCTAAAACGCAGGACAGAACAAGTTCACGACGAACCCCAGAAATACCCAGACTACGCACATGAGAACGGACAACTCTATCGAAACATAGGGCAAGGAGCTGACGATGACGATTACGTGGCTTGGAAGCTTTGTGTACCCACCGACCGTCGCTCGAGAGTACTGCAAGAATGCCGCGACCAACCCACCGCCGGACATCTCCCTGCATCCCTGTGTGCCAACTTCGTGGGACCGCTCCCGCGATCCAAACAAGGTAACATCACACTGCTGGTATTCTTCGATGCCTTTACCAAGTGGGTTGAATTAGTCCCGCTCAAGAAAGCAACGGCAGCAAACCTTGAACGAGCCTTTCGGGAACGAATCCTCAGTCATTTTTGAGTACCGAAGGTGTTCGTATGCGATATTGGAACCCAGTTTACCAGCCGATCTTTCAAAGCCTTTCTCAAGTCGGCAGAAGTAACTCTGCAACATACAGCACCCTACTGTCCTCAAAAAAACCCCACAGAAAGGACAAATAGGACTGTGAAAACGATGATAGCTCAGTTTGTAGAGGAACATCAAAGCACCTGGGACGCATTACGCATTGTCATTAGCCATCAACTCCAGTATCTCAGACACGAACGGTTTCAGCCCAGCTTTCTTGCTACATGGTAGAGAACCCCGTTTGCCCGGCGCTTTATACGACGAAGTCACGCCTGGAACTGGAAGCCCCCCGGAATCAGCCCTGTCCAAAGCAACCAGGCTCAAGGAAGTATTTGCCATCGTCCGTTACAATATCCAAGAAGCGAGCAAGGACGCTACTATAACCTACGTAGAAGACAATGGCGCCCTACAATCGGATCTTTGGTCCTCGCACGTCAACATTCGGATTCGCTGCAAAGCTGGCTCCTAAATTTGACGGCCCGTACAGAGTAGCGAACATAGCGGACCTCAAGCAGTTCCACGACAACGATGATGAGTATTCCACCGAGAACGACATTCCAACGTCAGCACACTTTCGGACCCATCGTGCCACACCACCACCACGACGAACAGTGGGTGACCCGACCGCTTGGGTTGACTTGACGTCATCCCCGATGTCTACAGACGAGCCACCCATAGGTCGCCCAGCCACACCACCGCTGTTCTCACGGCGTACTACCTATCCGTCGTATCCACGTAACGCCCCCGACTCACCACGCTACGCCCCGGAGTCACCCCCTTACGCCCCACGAGCGTCACCGTATGTTGCCCAGGACCCGTGTCTCACCTACCGGTCACCCCGATATGCCGAGACCCCGGATGAACCTGAGGAAACACCCCGTCGCAGACGCGACCCCAGACTCGGCCAAGGAATGTATCGCTCCGTAAGTCCCGAGCAAGGGCTGGAACCATACGTACCACCGCCGCGAAATTGGTAGGACCAGTAAGACGATGATGACGACTACTACGTACAGGAGTTCGTCTCGAGTGCCGAAATCTACCACCACATCGTCACACCTTGGGGCATGCGAGTCACCCAGAACTGCCGCATGACCGTGGACGTAATGATTCCACCATGGCGCAACGTGCAGGAATTTTTCAACACCTTCCAGGAACCCGCCGAAGCGCTTCGAAACAGTCCGGCACACGAACCTGTCGAACCAGGACCAGACGTCGAACCGGGGCCAGACGTCAAACCAACGAACGAAGACGTGAATCTTCGCCCTCACGAAACGGGTAACGAAAACAGGGAGACCCAGGATCTGGATGGAGATCTTACGGCCAAACTCCCGAAAGGACCTAGAAGTCTTTACAGACCTCACCTTCCTCACTATACCACATGCGACTGAGGACAGGCCATGGAACTGCCACTGGAGGCAGTATTTTTACCTTTATTCTTTTTTTTTTGTATTATGCCCCCTACCCACAACGATACCCGCCACTGAAGGCCAAAGTCAAATCACATCTTTCATTTTTTATTAATAAGTAGTTATAAGTAATAATAAGTAAACAACTAAACCCGGCACTGAAGGCGTTAGACCATTTTTAATACCCAAAATATTACCGATGGTGGACGAGGTGGCAACCCCTGAAACTATCGATGGAAAATAAAAGGGGTCAGGCTATCGAAAAATACCATAGGGCTCGAGGCAAGAAAAATCTGACCGGCCGGACACTTAAGAACGAACCTCGAAACTACGCGGAAGCACGACTGCCACCTACGCACTGATACCAGTACAACACGCCGACATAACCTCGCCCAACTCGGTCCGACCCACGAGAGTAGAATCACGATACAAAAACACGCGTATCTGTCTACAACAACAGGCACACACAAGAACACGCCGCGAACGCAGAACGTGCCCATGGCTACGCGCATACCTAACTCAGCCCACTTCGTCCCGCTTGTATTGGTCATACGTAAGTTTAAGTAACAACCACATGGTGCAGCCAGGGCCTACATTAGCAAATATAACTTGAATAAAACACAATATTTTATATCCAGAGCCCAATCCTATCGAGTCATTTTATTCAAACTAACTACTAACGCCTTTTCCTGATCCTTCCGAGCCTTTGCGACAACGCACTGCTCTGCCTCGCCCTTTTCCTGATCCTTCTGAGCCTTTGCGACAACGCACTGCTCCGCCTCGCCCTTTTCATGATTCTTCTGAGTCTTTGCGACAACGCAATGCTCTGCCTCGCCCTTTTCCTGATCCTTCTGAGCCTTTGCAACAACGCACTGCTCTGCTTCGCCCTTTTCCTTATTCTTCTGAGTCTTTGCGACAACGCACTGCTCAGCCTCGCCTCTACCCGATCCTCCCGAGCCTGCGGTGGCTTCGCGACGACGCGCTGCCCCACCCACCACGTTTCCAAGCCACGGCTGTCCCCTATTCTCAGCACACGCTTCAGGTAGCTGATCCATCCTGGGGCACCGGGCAGACATTGGTGACTCACATCAAACACAGCGCGGCTACGGCATTGCCTCGTCTGGCCTCGCCCCTCGCCTAAAGTCCCCACAACAACTACAAATTTCTTGTAGCCGACCCTAGACAGACTGAGTTTACCCCAGCCTGAAATAAGTTCCTTACAGCGCACAGTGGGCGGAAATGCCGTTTTTTTGGCATTAACCTGCACGGTAAAGCTAGAATGTTGAAACTTGGCATATTGGCTGTTCATATTATTGGTCAATTTCGAATTAATTTTCTGACCGATGCGACCTCGCCTTCTCCTCCTCCAACATTTAAAATAAAAATTGCTCGTATGTTTTTGTATTGTTGCTTGGAAAACGAATTTTCAATAATAAGGGCTAAGGCCTCATCAGCTGATAACATAATGGGAATTTTATGTGAAAGTGTTCTCTTAGCTTTGATTTGTTAGCAGTCTTTAAGGTTTCATTAAGAATATGTGACGTGTCTTTATTCCAAGATTTCTTAGCAGACATGGCAGCTGCGTGAATAAGGAGAGCTGTTGACTTTTCTTTATAAAGCTCCGAAGCCAATTTTCGTTTCAAACGCGATCCTCCTTCTTCATAAGCTAGAAACGGCCGTCCACCTTTATCCTTGTCCCTTTTAATGGAAAATGATATTTCCGATGCGAGCCAGCTCTCATTTGTTTGTTTAAATCGCTCAACATGTCTGTTTGCTTTATTCAACATCTTATTAGTTTGGGCAATGAAGTTTTTTATTTTTATTTTGATGTCATTTAGAGCAGTCTCTGGAAGAGAATCATAATTTATTTGTTGGCACATCCAGTCAAAGGTGGCGCTTATGCTGCGCCGATTGCTCAACCAAATTTCCAGCAAATCGCCTCGACGAATATTGACCTTGTCTGGATACATAAAAATAATTCGAAATTGCGCAAATATGCGCTTAAGTTGTTAACTCTATTTAAATATACATACAATAACACACACTACAACATAAACAATATGACCAACCCCGCGCAATCTTACTACTTCTACTCCAACAAAGATTACTATTTTGAGGTTAGATTAGAAATAAAACATCTGCCAACAAAAGCAATAAAATCAGAACGAAACAAAACAACATCTAACTAAAGCATTCTAAACTACATTCTTAATACCTTGATGTAAATTATCCATATTAAATAATGCTGTTTGGTTGCTTTAAATGGAGATGGTGGACCTTCAAACGTAGACAATATTTACAGCCAGAAAGAATGAAAATTTTGACAGGCTCAAACAGCCGACTTTAAAGGGCTACCAAAAAGCCAGGGATGGTCAAAAAAATATTTTTTTTATATTTTTATGCAGAATGGACATTTATTTAAAGGGAGTGATAATAAAATTATGATAATATTACATCTTAATTTTGGGGTTAATGCCAAAAAAAAGGCATTTCCGCCCACTGTGCAGCGGATACAATTTTGCTGGCTTCCCACTGGAAACATCATTATTTGTCAAGTAGTGCCTTAGTTATTCTATTAAAAGTCATTAGACGTGTCTAGAGACGGCATAAGTGTCTAAGTCTATTGTCATATGGCTATTTTCATGGATGGTAGATGGTGGATGGCGCCAGTGTGAATCGGTGTTTCATATGTTACAAAAATTCCGACCCGAGATGGGATTAGTGTGCAGAGGGTATTATAATCTTTTAATATGGGTATTGTTATTTATTGATTTTATACCCGGTACTCATTTGATTAATTTATAAGGAGATAAAACATAAAACATATGTATGTTGATTGCCTTTCTGTCCCGCAGTATCGAATTTATTCAATATTGCATTGTGCATTGTCGTCCGCCAGCTCCACAGCGCCCACAAGCCGTTGCTCTTATTCGTTTGTATTTTAAACGAAATTAATCTGTTTTATAACGCTTCAATTTAAGGAAAGCATTGGGCGCGTTAACGAGGACCACTTGATCAGCGATCAGTGATGGATTTCTTCAAGTAGTGTTGGTAAACGCACATTGTTTGAGCGGAGGGGCGTCTGGAAGTCACACAGTTGAATTCCCAAAATAAGACGTTGGGCAGGTCCAAGTTCTTCTGTGTATACCCGTAGGGTTTTATTCGTAATGTATATATACATATGTATGTAATCGCGTGCAAAAGCCGGCCATTTTGCTTGGGGTGAAGAAGCGCATTGGTCTTCCCAGTTACGCTCAAGCTGTCGAGGGCTGTCGGCAGCGAGAGCGGGAGCCTGAGTATGGGCGGGAGCGTAAGAGTGGTGAGTCTGAGCGCGCGTCACCGGGGGGAAAAACGCTCATGAGCGTGAGAGCGAAAGCGAGGGCAACAGCTTGCGTAGCTGGATTGCTAACAGTGGTGTGGCTGGAATGCCCACAGAGCTGTTGCCCCGCCAGCGCCGTCCTCACTCTGAACATTCTCTACCACCTTGCAGGATTGCAAAGACCCTACATGCTCCAATTTTGAAGCAAGGATGTTGCTGAAGGATCCGGAATTCCTATGACGGGTCGGCTCGCAGGAAGACGAGGTAGCCGATCGGCGCTGTAAGCTGAAGATGAAGGCGGCGGTGCCGCAGAGGAGCCAGATGGGTGCCGTGACTCGGGAAGGTGGAGTAACGTGTGGTGGCGACACGTAACCGTGTCGTAACCGTTCCGGTTACACACCTTACAGCGATCACCGCTTTGGCAATCCTGGACGGAGTGTCGGTGAGCCAGGCAATTGGTGCAGTAACTGAAGTGGAGGACAGCTTGGAGCCTCCTTTCGGAATCCAGGCCGATAAAGCGGCGGTATTTCCGCAGAGGATGGATTTCATTGGTAGGACTTAATACCCCGGGAACGTCTGCTCTCCACGGTGCTGTCGAGACGGGATCGAGAGCCCATGTCTGTATGTGAATGGCTAGGGCGAAATGAAAAAGTCGAAGAAGCATTAGAAGTGAGCTATTAATAATTGCTGTGCCGAGAAGGACAGAACTTGTGCCGGAAGCGAAATACGTTTGAACATTCGTCGATGGTTCGGAAGAATTTGAATTTTGTGCGGCGGGTGCTTGCCGGCATACGTCTGGCCAAGCTGTGGAATGAAGTACGGATGTGGAATTGGGTACAGATGTGGAATGTGACTCGCTGGTAACTGGATCGCCACGATGCAGAAGCGTGTGGTGTCGTCCTCCACAAGTTTTGCAATTGTGGGAGCTTTGACATTCTCGAAGCAAATGGCCTTTTGCGAAGCAATTTAAGCAGAGCTGCTTTTGCTTTATGCAGCTGGAGCGAGCATCAACGGTCATTTGCAGGAAATGAGGACATAGTCGGATTGGGTGATTCTCCTTGGAACAGAGATCACACATGCTCTTGCTCGGATTCATGTTGCTTTGGAACGAGTGCGCTGTCCTTGGAACAGGACTGCCTTGGGAACGGAACGGATTGATCTGGCTTCGGGAGGATGGCGGATTCTGACTGCCTTTGGCGGGTGGCACACTCGGAGCGCCTTGGGAAGTGGAAGGGTCGCTCTCGATAGCCGTTAGGTATCGCTGGGTCAAGAAGGAGTAGATTTCCTTCCAGGGCGGCACCTCCTTTTTGTCCGTTACGGACTCCTTGCATCGTACTTTGAAGATCCTTGAAGGCACGACTGCACTCGGAAGTTACGCGGGGCAAGAAGAGGAGGATGTTTATCTGGTTGGTAACCAGAAGCCGATTGTTCTCATATCGGCTACGGAGGGCTAACCATGCGGACTCGAAACCGTCATTGGTGAGGGGGGATTTCTCTACGATGGCCTTTGGATCGGCCCTGGTCTTCTCGGTGAGGTAGTACCATTTCTCTACCGGAGATAATTTTGGATTATTAATCACGCCCGCGTGGAACAGATGCCGGAATGTGGGCCAGCGGACGTAATCCCCTGAGAAAACTTCAATATTGACGGTAAATAGTCGACAGCCGCCCTGTTGGACTGGCTGTGAAGGAGGAAGGACTGTAGATGTGACCAGTTGAATATTGAGGTCACTGAGGCACTGCTCAAATACCCCATAGCATTCTTACTATGTGTCATGGATGTCCGCTTGGATTTCTGGATCTTCGTCAGTCATCACCGCAGGCCTTGTACTCGGCCTCGACGTCCGTCCACATGCTGAGGATTTGGCCTCGACGGACCTCAGACAGAGAGGCGGATGGGGCGGCGGTGATGCGCTCTGCCAGGTGCGACAGTCGGCCAATAGCGGCGACCAATTTGGTCCGAGCGACTGAGGTTGCGGATTGAGCCATTGTGAGGCAGTGGCGAGAGCTGACGGGGCTACTGATGAAGGAGCCTTAAGAGTGACAGGAGACGGAAATATAACCGATTTGGTCTTTTCCGCAGGGCTGCTACTGGCTGCTCTCGGAGTGAGGGGTGCCTTGATTTTCTGTGTCGGCGTAGTTCCGGAGGCGGACGATGTTCGTAAACGGCTCGAAGAGGACACAGGCAAGAGCTTGCTGCTGTCCTTGTGACCTGTTGGCATATTACGAACTCACACCCGCACTTAAAATCGGATTTGGTAGTCGTGGAGGTTCTGTGAAGACTGATCTGAGTAGAATTCAAACAGAAAGATGCCGGAAATATAACCCACTTATGGAAGGAAGGCTGCCAGGAAAAAGGCCTCGAGCTTGTTGGAAAACAATAGCCAGTTCGACTCGGATTTTTTGAGATCACCGTGAAGTGAAATTTCTCAAACAAGGAGTGACTTATATTGCTTGCGTAGCTGGATTGCTAACAGTGGTGTGGCTGAAATGCCCACAGAGCTGTTGCCCCGCCAGCGCCGTCCTCACTCTAAACACACATGATTTAGTGTTTTTGATGCAAGAATTCATGGATCAGATTTTGAGAAATCGATCGTGAAAATAGTACGATCCATTGGTCTCGTATATGATGGATTGGTTTTGGCTTATATCGATAGCTTACGTATCGGTTATAATATGAACTAAATCATAAAGAAAAAGATATAAACAAAACCAAATTAATAGAAAATCGTGAAATTGGCTCAATACTTCGGAGTTACTAAAAAAATATTCAAATTTTAGCTGACTGTTTTTGGTTTCGAGTCGCGAATCTTCTAAACCAATATTGATAGCTTCTGAACCGATTGTATTGGCAACGTAGCGATAGTAAAGTATGGATCATACGCGTTCACCAGAACTCAAAGCATGAAGGTTGATATCAATCACTGATTGCTGATCTGTTGACCGCGCCCATTGTCTCTCTGACACATTATATTTTTTATATATCTGCTGAGCAATGATTTTTGTCTTAGCTTGGTTACTTTGGGTTTTAAAGGAACAAACTTATTGAACAGGTACAGAATATTCTTGTTTAAAACACTCACTTGACAATCAACATGGGGAGATTTGTAAATGGCAGACCAGTCACATGCATTATATTCTAGTTCTTGTTCATTAAGGTCAATATTCTTATAGTCTCTAAACGTAAAGGAATCAGTTTTGTAATCTAAAGTCGTCATACGTCAGGAAAATAAGGTCATCTTTAGATAAAGCTGGTACTGATACCTGGTCATAGAGTAAGGTCTTTTAGGGTCATTGATGAAAAATATGTCAAGAAGTGTAGCACAGGTATTGCTGAAGTGTGTAGGCATGGTTACATTAACGGCATACAACCCCAGAGAAGCATAGCTATCCAATAGATGACTCTCTTTCATTATATTGCTATTGAAATCGCCGGCCAGAATAATGTCCGTGTATGTCACTGAAATGTCCGAGATAGTATTAATTAATGGCTCAAAATCAATTATCATATTGGGTCTATTTATACATCCACGTAAAATTATCTTTTTTACTTTGCTTGATATTTCTAAAATTAGATATTCAATGGGACACTCACTTGGTTGTTTACATTTAACATTACATTTTAATTTAGTATTAACATATATAGCAACACCACCATGCATGTCCAATACGATCAGAACGAAAAACTACATAACCGTCACAAATAATTAACAAGTCACAAAACTCAGGTAAAAACCACAACTCGCACACACATATAATATTTTGTGCTTTTATGTGAACAACTTTGAGACCATTTCGGTGTTTGCTAATAATTTTAAGCATGCAACCGATTCGGGAACACCTAGGTTAGGTTAGGTTTATAGGACTGCTCGACCGAAGTCGAGGTCACTCGGAGGCAAGTCTGGCCATTGTGATGCCCACACTCGTCGCGGAAATTGTCCGGTGCCTAGGGAGGTTTCGCGAACCATCCCGAGGCCTCTATAAAGAGCACCAGTTACTCTAGAAGCATGTTTGCCAGGCTGTCCAGGTCTTCTTAGAAGGCCCCGCCGAGTATTCGGTGACGCCTCCCCATGAGTGCAGGACAGTTGCAGAGAAGGTGCTGAATGCTCTCTATTTCCTCCTCATCCCTGCAGTTGCGGCAGAAGTCATGGTGGGTCAGTCTGTACCTTGTGGCCATGCGGCCGATGATACAGTGCCCCGTTATAACTCCTGTCAGTGTTCGCAGCTGACACTTCCTGAAGCTTAGGAGAGTCTTGGTGTGGCTAGGGTCATAGTGGGGCCAAAGCGACTGAGAGATCCCACAGTTGGGTGTGGTATTCCACATTCTGTCCGATCTCGTTCTTGCTCGTCCCATCATCTGCGAGATTATGTCCAGTAGTCGCCTGTCGCTGACTGCGTTCGCCATTGGCTTGGCCGATCCAGTTCTGGCACACTCGTCCGCACTCTCGTTGTCCGCTATGTCGGTATGACCCGGAACCCACGTGAGTGTGATTGAGTGCGCGCTGATCCGGTTCTACGCGTTAACGTATCACGTACGAGTCTGCTAGTGGTCTTGCAAGATACCAAGGCTTTGATGGCAGCCTGACTGTCGACGCAGATTGCTATGTTCCTCGGAGGTATCTCCAAGGTGTATACCAACTTAGCCGCTTGCCATACCGCGTATATCTCCGCCTGGAATGCACTGCACCAGTCTGGCAGTCGTAGGCATGTGTTGGTTGCTAGTTCCTCAGAGAAGATTCCAGCTCCTGTCCCTTCGGCCGACTTTGACCTGTCGGTGAAAATGGAGAGCTCGTTCTGCCCCAGGGACGTGTTACTCTTCCATTTCTCCCTGTCCGGTATGTGTCCTTTAAAGAGAATTTTGAAACACAGTAATCACTCCCCCGGCCGTTCCACGTTCCTCCTCAAGGAGTATAGTGGCGTGACCATAAGGCGATGACTTGAAGAACTGCGCGGATAGTAGCCTAGCTGCACTTTTCTCAGCCTTGCACTTCAAATGGAGGTCTATCGGTTCCAGGCCTAGCATGGTGCCCAGAGATGCCTGTGGGGTGGACTTGAGAGATCCGATGACCCCAAGGCATGCCGTCCGTTGGACTCTACGGAGGTTCTCCAGGTGGGCTTCCCACCATACCAGCCTCCGTATGTCAGGATGGGTCTTATTACCGCTCGGACCTCGGACAGAGAGGCGGATGGGGCGGCGGTGATGCGCTCTGCCAGGTGCGACAGTCGGCCAATAGCGGCGACCAATATGGTCCGAGTGACTGAGGTGGCGGATTGAGCCATTGTGAGGCAGTGGCGAGAGCTGACGGGGCTACTGACGAAGGAGCCTTTCAGATCTTGTTTGGTCACAACTGGAACCTTAAGAGTGACAGGAGACGGAAATAGAACCGATTTGGTCCTTGCCGCAAGGATGCTATTGGCTGCTCTCGGAGTGAGGGGTGCCTTGATTTTCTGTGTCGGCGTAGTTCCGGAGGTCGGACGATGTTCGTAAACGGCTCGAAGAGGACACAGGCAAGAGCTTGCTGCTGTCCTTGTGACCTGTTGGCATATTACGAACTCACACCCGCACTTAAAATCGGATTTGGTAGTCGTGGAGGTACTGTGAAGACTGATCTGAGTAGAATTCAAACAGAAAGATGCCGGAAATATAACCCACTTATGGAAGGAAGGCTGCCAGGAAAAAGGCCTCGAGCTTGTTGGAAAACAATAGCCAGTTCGACTCGGATTGTTTGAGATCACCGTGAATTGAAATTTCTCAAACAAGGAGTGACTTATATTGCGCTGAGCCGAGGAGAGAACGGTCACACTGATTTTGGCAATATTTTGCAAATATTTTTAGTGCGGGCTCCTTCGTTTACCTCTTTGACGCAGCGTGATCAGAACTGGGTTATTTGCGGATGGACGGCGGACGGAATGGCATTTATATCCTCGATAGCTGAGTGGAATGGGCGATAGTTTGCTCATTAGGTCGGTTTGGATCGACAAAGTGCAAATAAACCGAGTCGCCATAAGCGTTACCGGAAGCTACAGTGAAGAATATGACTGCGGAGTGGGCGCTGGAGAACTATCGGGAGAAATACCGAAGGAAAACAGAAAAAATCCAAAAAAAAGATGACGTAGAGGGTTAAATTAGAAATCGTGGAACGTTCAATTTATTTCTTGTAGTGTCGGTGTGTTTGTTTGGAAATCGTCAGATGAGAGTAAGGTTTTATTTTTATTTTTTATTTATTTATTTTTGGTCGAACGCACGACTCGGTTACGAGCCGCCGCCTCTAATGCACGGAACAAAAAACAACAACAAAAGATCGAAACACCAATTTGCCAATTGGCAGTGGAAATTGCCAAATAATTACTATAATTGCGCCGTGCCTTGGTCGCGAGTAATTTATTTGGAAAGTGCAGAATGTTGGAGTTGGGGTAGCGTGAAAAAGGCTGGAGTGCACGAATTGTACGAAATCGCGAATTTTATATTAAATTTGGCACTTGCGCGGAGTATGTATGTAGTATGGAAATAATTAAATAAGGAATGTGGTATATTTATGCTGGGTGTAATAATTGTATGTACATGTATAGTTGGCACTATGGAATATTGCGGCCAACTATGGAAATAAATGTAGGTATGTGTACAGGTATAGGAATAAAACACTTAAGTTTAATTGTGGTTGCACTCGGAGTGTGCCAATGTATATTTTTATTGGGGTGAGTCGTGCATGGAATGCACTTGGAGAGACACGGATGTAGATGTGTGTATGTACGCAAGCCGCTCTCATGGGCTGGAATGTGCCTACATACATATGCTCGGAATGCACTTTTTAATAAGTATTTTTTTTTTTATTATTATTGTCACAATTAATACACAGACAGGACGGAATTGAAGAACTACCTTAGCACTGGTAGTTGGAGTTGAAGGAACGGAGAACGGCCGGAATCGCCGATAATATGGCGGTGTCGAAAAGAACGAAGCGAGACGGAAAACGGATGGCACAGTAAGAAGAAATAAGTACATATATAAGAATATATATATGTACCTATATCGCGGAACTCGGACTTTGCGGAAATTGGAAACACAGATCGCGAATATAAGGGATTTGTGGCACACGAAAGTAGTACTTATCTTAGGATCCTGGTCTCGAAGGCGTCTCGAAGTCCCAGAGTTCAGAATCCCAAAATCGAAAGAAAGGTCCAAGTTTCTTCAGTACATATTCCTCTGGTTTTATTCACTTATATATAATTATATGAACGCGTGCAAAGCTTGCCGTTTTGCTTGGGGTGAAGAAGCGAATTATACAAGTCGAAGTCAGCTGCCGGCGGCTGTCGGCAGCTGGAGCGGGTGCGTGAGCGTGGGCGGGAGCGTAAGCGTGGTGTGGCGAGTCTGAGCGCGCGAGAGCGCGTCACCGGGGGGAAAAACGCTCATAAGCGTGAGAGCGAGAGCGAGGGCAACAGCTTGCGTAGCTGGATTGCTAACAGTGGTGTGGCTGGAATGCCCACAGAGCTGTTGCTTCGCCAGTACCGTAATGAACAGTAATGGACACTGCACATGTCTGAGCCCTTGCATTGTTCTGGTAGAAAAGACTTTTTTCTTAGCCAAATGCTGTCGTTTCCCTTTCAAATCCTTATTAAATCGATCCAATAAGTTGGCATAATATTCGCCATTGTATGTTTTACCCTTTCTAAAGGTAACACTACTCGACAAAATCGAACTTTTTTTTTCCTCAAGGATCCAAACCGACTTTTTCTGATAGATATGGGGATTTAAAATTTTTTAAAGAATTATGGTTTTTTTCTATGGCAGAACTTTTTTTGAAGAATTTTTGAAGTCTGGTATTTTTTTTTTGAGCTTTTTTTCAGAGGTAGCGATAGTTTTTTTCACATAACTTTAGTATCTTACGTCTGGTTGTAAAGAACTTTGCTATTTTGAAAAGATAATTAAAACAGCTAGAAATTAAGCCCAAACACTTTGTGATTACAGCTTACCGTCTGGGAAATATAAAGCATTGAAATGCAAAAATGATGATTTTTAAGCGGGATTTTTTACGAAATTTTGACTTTAAAAACTCAGGAAAAGTCGAAAAAAAATTATATCTTGTGTCCTCTATTTTTTGTGTATAGGTGCGTCGTTTGGCGTCGTTTAAGGTATCGCTCATTAAAATCTATGGAGAGACTTTGGAGCTAAAATTCGTTAACCAAACCTAAAATATGGAAAAAATGCACAAAAAATACCTTTTTGAAGGCGGCGGGCCCAACTGCCAATTGAGAACAAAGCAAACGAAAAAGGGTTGTACATTTGGTACCTGTTCGCGTTCCTTTGGCATTAAATGTTGTTGACAGTTACTTTTTCGTGACCTGAGGTAGAATACCTATTCAGGTCAAATGCTGGAAGCTTTCTACTTCAAATTTAATTTTGTGGATAAGCGTTGGAGCTTAAATTCGTTAACCAAACCTCAAAAGTGAAAAAGCACACAAAAATATTTTGTGAAAGGTGCAGGCCCAACTAGCAATTGGAAACAAAGCAAACGAAAAGCGGTTGAATTTTTTGTACCTGAACGTGTTTCTTCTTTTGCATTGGACCAGCAACGGTATTTTGCTGGTAAAATGAGTTGATGAAATCTCTCTCCGTGTTCATCACTAACGTCGCCTTGATTGGTCGGAAAAAAGTCCAAGTGGGGAGTGAAGCAAATGGACTTTTAGTGACATATTTGCCCGATGTTTTATAATTCTTAATTAGCTCGATATTAACAATCATCAGAGAATATAAAGGAAACATTTGACCTGAACAGGTATCCTACTTCAGATTGGGTATAACGAAAAAAGTAACTATCAACAGCATTTAATACCAAAGGAACGCGAACAGGTACCAAATGTACAACCCTTTTTCGTTTGCTTTGTTCCCAATTGGCAGTTGGGCCCGCCGCCTTCAAAAAGGTATTTTTGTTCATTTTTTCCATATTTTAGGTTTGGTTAACGAATTTTAGCTCCAAAGTCTCTCCATAGATTTTAATGAGCGATACCTTAAACGACGCCAAATTAACGCACCTATACACAAAAAATAGAGGACACAAGATATAATTTTTTTCGACTTTTCCTGAGTTTTTAAAGTCAAAATTTCGTAAAAATACCGCACAAAAATCATCATTTTTGCATTTCAATGCTTTATATTTCCCAGACGGTAAGCTGTAATCACAAAGTGTTTGGGCTTAACTTCTAGCTGTTTTAATTATCTTTCAAAATAGCAAAGTTCTTTACAACCAGACGTAAGATACTAAAGTTATGTGAAAAAACTATCGCTACCTCTGAAAAAGCTCAAAAAAAATACCAGATTTAAAAATTCTTCAAAAAAAGTTCTGCCATAGAAAAAAAAATATCATCAAACCATTTCTAAGCCCCAAATCTTTAATAAAAAGTTGGTTTTGTTCCTTGAGGAAAAATCGTGTTTGACTAGTGTAATCAATGTGGGTAATACCGCGATAATTCATTCCAAACCAAATTTTAACATGACTTTACTGGCTGAAAAGCGCACTTTCGCCTTCTTTTGCCTAGAATTACCCTGAACTACCCTGTTTTGACTGCTTCGGTCTCTGGTGTGTTGTGGTGGTACCTCGGCTTATCCACCCTTTCGAAACGGCGAAAAAACTCTTTCTTATTGTGGTTAAACAACGCCAAACACTCCTTCGAAGTTGGCTCACGAGTGCGTTTTCAGTCGATTGTGGACAAACACGGCAGCCATCTTGCGGAAAGCTTTCTCATACTAAAGTGATCATTCAAATCTGAATCCACTTAGCCATGTGACTGACCATGGCTTCCAAAACGGAAACGTGTCCGACATCATAAAGTATATAAATTCTTGATCAGCAAATAGCCGAGTCGATATAGTCGTCTGTCCGTCCGTCCGTTTTGATGATCGCCTAGATCTCAGAGACTACTTGAAGCTAGAGCAACCAAATTTTATTTCCAGACTTATGTGATATCACACTGTTACAAGTGTATTTCTATATTTCGCACCCACAAAGGACGAAAATCTGTGGCAGGCACAATTGTAAAGACACGATGAAACTAAAAACGCAGTATCGGTGAGAATGTCCATATCTACCAGATTGCCGAATCAGATCGGATCATAATTTTAGCCAGAATAAAGAAATTAATTTTTAGTTGTATCTACATTGTAGATGTAGATAACAGATGTAGCAAAAAATTGTAAAATTTTGTTAAATTCTACATAAAGCATAAGCCCAAAAATTTATATATTTACTGAATATAATATATGAAGCGAATCACACGTTCCTTCTCGTTTACCACTGAAATCGATGGAGAATAGATCATATAGTATTCATCAATATTCCTTGGTTTCTTTCCTTGGTTTCAGTGGTGGTTTGTTTCCGCAATAAAAAATGCTTAATGCGAACACAAACTTCACTTTTTCCATTTCTTTCACAAAGCATGAGGAAGTTTGCAATCAAGGCTGATCCCGACACGTAGGCCGGCCACATCAATTAAGTGGTGGGAAATTCAAAGGTCTCGGGAGTACTTTGTACTCCAGTTTATAACCCGTGTTTTAATTCTGTGAAAAAATAAATTACTCGCATTGTATACTCTATAAAACATATTCGTCGGAACAGAATTTTCAAGTGCAACAACTACACTATCGTTTCGTCTGGGAGTTGCCATCCGAATTGCTGAAAATCATATTTTAAGGGTGAGGATCTGGGATCCCCTCCCTACAAGACGGCGCGGCAGCGACCTGCCCCGTACGGACAGTAAGCCCTCGCGGAACGTCAGGCACCTAACAATAGTTGTTCAGAGTGGGGACGGCGCTGGCGGGGCAACAGTTCTCCATCTACGCAAGCTGTTGCGATCGCTCTCACTCTTATGAGCATTTTTACCCTCGGTGACGCGCTCTCGCGCGCTACAACTCACCACGCTCACGCTCCCGCTCTGCCGACAGCCACCGGCAGTTTTGAGCGCAACCCTCAAGATCAATTCGCTTCTTACACCCATAAGCAAACGGCCCGTTTCTTTGCACGCGATATTAAACTGACACCATATATACTGAAAGAACTTGGACCCTGCATCTTTTTATCTTGGGACTTTATCTGTGGGACACCCTGAGACGCCCTCCGCTTAATCATTGGTCCTTCGAGCCGGATTTTCCTCGTCAAGGAACCAATCCAGCCTTCAAGCATTGGCGCATCGACTTCACCACCAGAGCATCCTAAGATAAGTATGACTTTTGTTTGCCACAAATCGCTTCCATTCGCGATTTGTGTTTCCAATTTCCGTAAAGTTCGAGTTCCGCGATATAGGTACATATATATATATGCTTATATATGTACCGTAACGAACTGTTTCTGTCCGTCTGAATCAGCAAGGCTGGCTCAGCGGCCGACGGTTCGTTTGCACCAAGTTTGTATGTTACCCCACAGACAACAAAGAATGCACGGGTGGGTTTATTTACTGGCTTTGGGTACTTTATTGGTATCATATACTTAACGGCTCTTACGTTCTATATACAATAGTGATTTGTCTCTAATGCAAGACGTTCTCGCGCCGCCGGCCCCTCAGGTCCTCGCTGGAGCTATGGCTATGTGTCCGGCCCGGCTCGCGCTTGATCCCCGCACACAACTCCTCACAGCCGATTCTCTCTCGACCGCCGCACAGTGGCTCGTTTTCCGAAAGCTCGTTGCAAAAGTCGGATATCGCGTTGTTGAATTTGGGAAAACTTTTGTTACACTTCATTAGGAATTGATCAAGCTATTCAAAACCAGAATTTTATAATTTACAAACATTTTTTAAGATTTATAATCGTTGTTCAAAGTTCGACCATTTTTATGTTTGGAAAAAATAAAGAAAACCGTGCTGAAAAGGCAAAGGTTAATGCATTTTTCTCAAAAAGACCAAAAACGGAAATTTTTTTTACGGTTATATTTTATTAGATTTTTCAAGAAACGTCATTTTTTGATTGTTTTCAATTTTGAGCTGAATATAAAAAAAGGCCATATTTGGCCGAGCATTGGACTGCACGAAAAAAATTAGTGATATTCAGCAAACAAACAAAAGAAAAACCATTACCACAATTGCACCTCTTAGGAGATATTAGTTATTTTCCATTTCAACCCATGCTAACTAAACGGCTCCACGTAGTCCGACATTAGAGAACGCAGCAGAGATATTGCTCAATGTATTCTGTTTGGTTACGCAGTCAAATAATCAGTAGATCATAGTCAGTGGTGCAGCACTAGAGTAAATCCTTATTATTTTCGTTGTTTGCACTGCCGACTGTACTAAATTGTCATCTACATACATATTCATGCTCCCGCAAGGCAGCAGCATATCCAGCCGTTCTCTTGCGTCTTCAACTCACACCTTTCTTTCTGTCGCCTTTCGCTATCAGTCTCTCGATCTGTCGCTCTCTCGCTCGCATTAGGGCACGTGCAATTCGGCCCGCCTGCCCTTTGATTTAGTCTTGATCTTGCAATCACTGCACATAGTCTTGTAATCGAGCAATTCAATCCGACACCGTCTTGAACCGACCACCGCGTCTTCAATCTGACCCCGTCTTGAATCCAGCTAACTATCCTTTCGACTCTGTATCGCTTATTTACTTCACCACAATAAACTGTGAATATATATATTGAACAATCATCGCCTTTTTAATAATACCGCAATACAACGCTACTGAAGAAGCTCAGTAGCTCAACATATTCTTTGTTTCCAATTCTTACTAGCTTACAATTAACAAACACATTCATCTATGCCATAAATTTGTAGGAAAAAATCTGTGTGTAAGAGGCTATCTCCGCAACGCGTGCACCAAATTGCATGCTTAAATTTGGTCCAAAAGTGTGTGTTTGAACGCCTATTTCATTTCATTTCTCCGCAACGCGTGCACCAATTTGATGCGTTTTTTTAAAATGATAGCCAGAGTATGTGGCATTCTTTCTTTACAAAAGTTTTCACTTTTCTATTAATAAGTTCCACAAAAATTTAAAATTAATCAAAAAAAAAAATCTCAAATTTGGTCTAAAAATGTGTTTGAACGCCTACTGTGAGGACCCATTCTGGGAGCCTCACAATCTTATATACCTAAATAAATAATAATATATAAATACAAGTAAATATACATAATTATAATATAGTATATAATATATTCCTAAGCCTAGAATACCGAAAGCTAGTCTTATTCACAATAGGGAAAATAGCTAGCTAGAAACCCGCCAACCGATCAGCTCACCCACGCACCGAGAGAACGCAATAAAGAGAACCCAGCAGAGAGGCAACAACATGGAGCGAAGAACAGCCGAAAACACACCGAGAGAGAGAGAGAGACGACACTAAGGCACCCACACACCGAGAGAGCGCACCGAGAGAACGCAAATAAGAGGACAGCGCCGCTCTTGGAAAATAAGTCCAGTTGACCCGAAAGCAGACAGCGAACGGAGGCTTGGGATCGCTTCGCTTTGGCGAGAGCGAGGAGTCGAAATCGAGCAGCAGCAGAGGACGGTCGAACCGCGCACCAGTGTAAGAAAAATTCGAAGTGAACGAACCGAGCAAACCACCAGCCAGGGCCGGCGACAGACATCACCGCAGAGGGAGCCTCGGATCATGGAGCAACAAGGAATGGAGCAACGACGCCGGACGCGCGGGTGAGCTGGCCGATGGCCATGATAGGGAAAGGAGGAGATTAGGAGTGCGGTGGGCGTAGGGAAATTCACAGCTAGGGATACAGTCCGTAATAAATACCTTACAGGCGATGATTGTTCAATATATATATTCACAGTTTATTGTGGTGAAGTAAATAAGCGATACAGAGTCGAAAGGATAGTTAGCTGGATTCAAGACGGGGTCAGATTGAAGACGCGGTGGTCGGTTCAAGACGGTGTCGGATTGAATTGCTCGATTACAAGACTATGTGCAGTGATTGCAAGATCAAGACTAAATCAAAGGGCAGGCGGGCCGAATTGCACGTGCCCTAATGCGAGCGAGAGAGCGACAGATCGAGAGACTGATAGCGAAAGGCGACAGAAAGAAAGGTGTGAGTTGAAGACGCAAGAGAACGGCTGGATATGCTGCTGCCTTGCGGGAGCATGAATATGTATGTAGATGACAATTTAGTACAGTCGGCAGTGCAAACAACGAAAATAATAAGGATTTACTCTAGTGCTGCACCACTGACTATGATCTACTGATTATTTGACTGCGTAACCAAACAGAATACATTGAGCAATATCTCTGCTGCGTTCTCTAATGTCGGACTACGTGGAGCCGTTTAGTTAGCATGGGTTGAAATGGAAAATAACTAATATCTCCTAAGAGGTGCAATTGTGGTAATGGTTTTTCTTTTGTTTGTTTGCTGAATATCACTAATTTTTTCGTGCAGTCCAATGCTCGGCCAAATATGGCCTTTTTTTATATTCAGCTCAAAATTGAAAACAATCAAAAAATGACGTTTCTTGAAAAAATCTAATAAAATATAACCGTAAAAAAAATTTCCGTTTTTGGTCTTTTTGAGAAAAATGCATTAACCTTTGCCTTTTCAGCACGGTTTTCTTTTATTTTTTCCAAACATAAAAATGGTCGAACTTTGAACAACGATTATAAATCTTAAAAAATGTTTGTAAATTATAAAATTCTGGTTTTGAATAGCTTGATCAATTCCTAATGAAGTGTAACAAAAGTTTTCCCAAATTCAACAACGCGATATCCGACTTTTGCAACGAGCTTTCGGAAAACGAGCCACTGTGCGGCGGTCGAGAGAGAATCGGCTGTGAGGAGTTGTGTGCGGGGATCAAGCGCGAGCCGGGCCGGACACATAGCCATAGCTCCAGCGAGGACCTGAGGGGCCGGCGGCGCGAGAACGTCTTGCATTAGAGACAAATCACTATTGTATATAGAACGTAAGAGCCGTTAAGTATATGATACCAATAAAGTACCCAAAGCCAGTAAATAAACCCACCCGTGCATTCTTTGTTGTCTGTGGGGTAACATACAAACTTGGTGCAAACGAACCGTCGGCCGCTGAGCCAGCCTTGCTGATTCAGACGGACAGAAACAGTTCGTTACGGTACATATATAAGCATATATATATGTACCTATATCGCGGAACTCGAACTTTACGGAAATTGGAAACACAAATCGCGAATGGAAGCGATTTGTGGCAAACAAAAGTCATACTTATCTTAGGATGCTCTGGTGGTGAAGTCGATGCGCCAATGCTTGAAGGCTGGATTGGTTCCTTGACGAGGAAAATCCGGCTCGAAGGACCAATGATTAAGCGGAGGGCGTCTCAGGGGTGTCCCACAGATAAAGTCCCAAGATAAAAGATGCAGGGTCCAAGTTCTTCAGTATATATGGTGTCAGTTTAATATCGCGTGCAAAGAAACGGGCCGTTTGCTTATGGGTGTAAGAAGCGAATTGATCTTGAGGGTTGCGCTCAAAACTGCCGGTGGCTGTCGGCAGAGCGGGAGCGTGAGCGTGGTGAGTTGTAGCGCGCGAGAGCGCGTCACCGAGGGTAAAAATGCTCATAAGAGTGAGAGCGATCGCAACAGCTTGCGTAGATGGAGAACTGTTGCCCCGCCAGCGCCGTCCCCACTCTGAACAACTATTGTTAGGTGCCTGACGTTCCGCGAGGGCTTACTGTCCGTACGGGGCAGGTCGCTGCCGCGCCGTCTTGTAGGGGAGGGGATCCCAGATCCTCACCCTTAAAATATGATTTTCAGCAATTCGGATGGCAACTCCCAGACGAAACGATAGTGTAGTTGTTGCACTTGAAAATTCTGTTCCGACGAATATGTTTTATAGAGTATACAATGCGAGTAATTTATTTTTTCACAGAATTAAAACACGGGTTATAAACTGGAGTACAAAGTACTCCCGAGACCTTTTGAATTTCCCACCACTTAATTGATGTGGCCGGCCTACGTGTGTCGGGATCAGCCTTGATTGCAAACTTCCTCATGCTTTGTGAAAGAAATGGAAAAAAGTGAAGTTTGTGTTCGCATTAAGCATTTTTTATTGCGGAAACAAACCACCACTGAAACCAAGGAAAGAAACCAAGGAATATTGATGAATACTATATGATCTATTCTCCATCGATTTCAGTGGTAAACGAGAAGGAACGTGTGATTCGCTTCATATATTATATTCAGTAAATATATAAATTTTTGGGCTTATGCTTTATGTAGAATTTAACAAAATTTTACAATTTTTTGCTACATCTGTTATCTACATCTACAATGTAGATACAACTAAAAAATTAATTTCTTTATTCTGGCTAAAATTATGATCCGATCTGATTCGGCAATCTGGTAGATATGGACATTCTCACCGATACTGCGTTTTTAGTTTCATCGTGTCTTTACAATTGTGCCTGCCACAGATTTTCGTCCTTTGTGGGTGCGAAATATAGAAATACACTTGTAACAGTGTGATATCACATAAGTCTGGAAATAAAATTTGGTTGCTCTAGCTCAAGTAGTCTCTGAGATCTAGGCGATCATCAAAACGGACGGACGGACAGACGACTATATCGACTCGGCTATTGTTGCTGATCAAGAATTTATATACTTTATGATGTCGGACACGTTTCCGTTTTGGAAGCCATGGTCAGTCACATGGCTAAGTGGATTCAGATTTGAATGATCACTTTAGTATGAGAAAGCTTTCCGCAAGATGGCTGCCGTGTTTGTCCACAATCGACTGAAAACGCACTCGTGAGCCAACTTCGAAGGAGTGTTTGGCGTTGTTTAACCACAATAAGAAAGAGTTTTTTCGCCGTTTCGAAAGGGTGGATAAGCCGAGGTACCACCACAACACACCAGAGACCGAAGCAGTCAAAACAGGGTAGTTCAGGGTAATTCTAGGCAAAAGAAGGCGAAAGTGCGCTTTTCAGCCAGTAAAGTCATGTTAAAATTTGGTTTGGAATGAATTATCGCGGTATTACCCACATTGATTACACTAGTCAACACGATTTTTCCTCAAGGAACAAAACCAACTTTTTATTAAAGATTTGGGGCTTAGAAATGGTTTGATGATATTTTTTTTTTCTATGGCAGAACTTTTTTTGAAGAATTTTTAAATCTGGTATTTTTTTTTGAGCTTTTTTCAGAGGTAGCGATAGTTTTTTTCACATAACTTTAGTATCTTACGTCTGGTTGTAAAGAACTTTGCTATTTTGAAAAGATAATTAAAACAGCTAGAAGTTAAGCCCAAACACTTTGTGATTACAGCTTACCGTCTGGGAAATATAAAGCATTGAAATGCAAAAATGATGATTTTTGTGCGGTATTTTTTACGAAATTTTGACTTTAAAAACTCAGGAAAAGTCGAAAAAAAATTATATCTTGTGTCCTCTATTTTTGTGTATAGGTGCGTTAATTTGGCGTCGTTTAAGGTATCGCTCATTAAAATCTATGGAGAGACTTTGGAGCTAAAATTCGTTAACCAAACCTAAAATATGGAAAAAATGAACAAAAAATACCTTTTTGAAGGCGGCGGGCCCAACTGCCAATTGGGAACAAAGCAAACGAAAAAGGGTTGTACATTTGGTACCTGTTCGCGTTCCTTTGGTATTAAATGCTGTTGATAGTTACTTTTTTCGTTATACCCAATCTGAAGTAGGATACCTGTTCAGGTCAAATGTTTCCTTTATATTCTCTGATGATTGTTAATATCGAGCTAATTAAGAATTATAAAACATCGGGCAAATATGTCACTAAAAGTCCATTTGCTTCACTCCCCACTTGGACTTTTTCCGACCAATCAAGGCGACGTTAGTGATGAACACGGAGAGAGATTTCATCAACTCATTTTACCAGCAAAATACCGTTGCTGGTCCAATGCAAAAGAAGAAACACGTTCAGGTACAAAAAATTCAACCGCTTTTCGTTTGCTTTGTTTCCAATTGCTAGTTGGGCCCGCACCTTTCACAAAATATTTTTGTGTGCTTTTTCACTTTTGAGGTTTGGTTAACGAATTTAAGCTCCAACGCTTATCCACAAAATTAAATTTGAAGTAGAAAGCTTCCAGCATTTGACCTGAATAGGTATTCTACCTCAGGTCACGAAAAAAGTAACTGTCAACAACATTTAATGCCAAAGGAACGCGAACAGGTACCAAATGTACGCCTATTTCATTTCATTTCTCCGCAACGCGTGCACCAAATTGATGCGTTTTTTTAAAATGATAGCCAGAGTATGTGGCATTCTTTCTTTACAAAAGTTTTCACTTTTCTATTAATAAGTTCCACAAAAATTTAAAATTAATCAAAAAAAAAAAAATCTCAAATTTGGTCTAAAAATGTGTTTGAACGCCTACTGTGAGGACCCATTCTGGGAGCCTCACAATCTTATATACCTAAATAAATAATAATATATAAATACAAGTAAATATACATAATTATAATATAGTATATAATATATTCCTAAACCTAGAATACCGAAAGCTAGCCTTATTCACAAAAGGGAAAATAGCTAGCTAGAAACCCGCCAACCGATCAGCTCACCCACGCACCGAGAGAACGCAATAAAGAGAACCCTGCAGAGAGGCAACAACATGGATCGAAGAACAGCCGAAAACACACCGAGAGAGGCAGAGAGAGACGACACTAAGGCACCCACTCACCGAGAGAGCGCACCGAGAGAACGCAAATAAGAGGACAGCGCCGCTCTTGGAAAAGAAGTCCAGTTGACCCGAAAGCAGACAGCGAACGGAGGCTTGGGATCGCTTCGCTTTGGCGAGAGCGAGGAGTCGAAATCGAGCAGCAGCAGAGGACGGTCGAACCGCGCACCAGTGTAAGAAAAATTCGAAGTGAACGAACCGAGCAAACCACCAGCCAGGGCCGGCGACAGACATCACCGCAGAGGGGAGCCTCGGATCATGGAGCAACAAGGAATGGAGCAACGACGCCGGACGCGCGGGTGAGCTGGCCGATGGCCATGATAGGGAAAGGAGGAGATTAGGAGTGCGGTGGGCGTAGGGAAATTCACAGCTAGGGATACAGTCCGTAATAAATACCTTACATTGACCTGAAATTGTGCCTCTCTCTCTCCTACGCCGCGGGCATGGGGGGCTCCGACCCCGACCATAGATCCATTCCTTCTCACTCCCCTCCCTCTCCACCTAGCCCTAATGCCCCGCCCCGATCCTGGCAACAGGGGTATTACACTGCTGGGGCCGGACGCGGGATGCATTTTCGGTTATGCCGCTCCCCCCTCACCATTCCCCCTCCTGCCCATGGACTCGTTGTCCGCCTCGACTTCAGCAACAGGGGCTTTACCCTGCTGGAGTCGGGTTATGGCTGTGTTCCGGGTGAGTTCCACCTTCCTCTTCCACTCATCAGATCCCTGACCAGCTGCGCCTCCATCCCCATACCGTCCCTGGGACCCGTACTCTGCTCCGATCCTAGCAACAGGGTATTTACCCTGCTGGGATTGAGGGTGGGGTGCGCTACTAGGAGCGATGGGGATCGAGGTGGCTTTGCTCTCTGTCCTACCCCATACCTCTCTCGAAGGTTTCATCTCTGACGGGGCCATTGCCAGGCATTAAAATTTAAAGGTGAAGCAGATGGTATGTGCTGTGCGAGTGGTAAAGGGAAATTGCCTGAATTAGGTAGCCCACCACAACCATTGAGAACATTACTTAATGGATTGACACCTGAGTCTAATCATTTTTTGAACAATATATGAAAGTATAATTCAAGTTTTCAAATGACATCAAATGACAGCTTCATGCCAACGTTCAAGGTAATTAAATAGTTTTCTTTATGCAAATTGTACGTTTGTTCTCATTCTATCATATATTTTATTCAGATTGAAGGTCAAATATACCATCGAGCTGGCTCTTTGTTACCTTTCGACAACGCAGACCACCAATTTTTGCAATTATATTTTATCGGGAACGCGGAAGACGAAGCTGATCGTCGGTGTGCCCTTATTACCAACACGCGGAGACAAATTATTTTCGATTTGCAAAATATGCTCCCTGAGCACAACCAATTGGTTCGGGTTTTCAAAACATGGCTTGATCGAATGCCATCTGACGATCATAAAATTGTTATTCGAGCTGATAAAACACCGGTTGGCGAACATGCAAGGCGTTTCAATGCACAACCAGTTGACGAAGTGGCAATAGTCATAGTTGGTGAGCAATTTAATAATCTTGATATTGTGCTTCATCGTAGAAATGAACAACTTGAACGTGTATCCGAGACTCATCGCTGTTATGATGCACTACAATATCCCATATTGTTTTGGAGCGGACAAGATGGCTATAATTTCAACATTAAAATGATAAATCCAGTAAATGGTCGAGAAGGAACAATGAAAGTTAGTGCTATGAATTATTACGCATACAGGCTGCAGATACGGCAAAATCAAGACAACCACATATTGAGGTATAGAGCACTTTTCTTCGATTCAACAAAGCCAAATTACGTTCCGAAGAGTATGTTCATTTGCGTGATGCCATCAACATCGATGGTAATGCACAAAACGTTGGAACTATGATAATTGTCTGGTTTCCCAGCTTGAAATTCCCCAACAAATTCCTCGAATAATAGCCAGTTGCACAAAATAACGTAATTTCACCTTTGTTTGCTATTTGCATTGCCCACTGCATATAAATATTGTAACCGCTTATAATTACTCAATCTAATAGCCTCGCTTCCAGCTTTCTTTCGTTATCTTTCTCTTCATCTATGCTGCTCTCTTGCATTCTTTCTCTCTATCTATCGCTCGTACTCGGCTCAGCAGCAGCCGAGCTTCTATCATTTATTTTGCTCTCTCTCTCGCTTGCATTGGGGCACGGGCAATTCGGCCCGCCTTCCCTTTGACAGTTAATTATTGATCTTCAGAACCATCGGTCTACATACCTTTACCAATCCTATTAAATACGCGTACTGTCGCAACATACCAATAAATTGTTATTGAAATAAAAATTCTCGGCTCTTTTCTTAAACTTAGGCCTAAAATAGCTATTAAAAACGCTTTATAGCTCAACATTTGATGACCCCGACGTGATTAAACATAAACAATTAAATCATAACATAAACTGCTCCGCAAATAAGTTCCGCTCGTATTCATTATTTCATTATTTCGGTATTTGTGCATTAAACAATTCGGTAGTGCAAATTACAAACAACAATTTAATATCGAAACTACCCTCAAGTTCCGTTCGTTCGTTTGGTTTCATTTGCCTGCTGTCTCAACCCGTGTCATCGACCACATAGGTGCACACAAGCTTATAGAGGCAGCCCTTGCATATAGACATAGCTGTCGGCAGTCTTTCCCGTCTATTTTGCGTGTTGCTCTTTTCGGTCATCTTCCCGCTAGAGACGTTTCTAACTCTGCCCTTGCTATGGGAACCGATGCTGGAAACGACAATGCAGTAGCCGCTGCTAAAAACAGGGTGACGTTCCTGAGACTGAAAGTAGCTTCATTAATAAACAAATTGGAAAGGATGAAGGCTATTTTGGAGAGTGAGATATCGCTGCGTGATTATTTTACGCTAGTTGTATGGCTGGAGGAGATCGAGGAGCTGCAGGGCACCTTTAAAACCCTGCACAACGAGCTCCAAGATTACGGATTGGATTAAGACAATAATCACATTGGATTGTGCGAAAAGTTTAATTGTTGTTTCATGCCGCTTCGAATGCTTCGATTCGACATGAAATCTCTCGTCTCAACCCTCACCTGCCTCCTCCCTCTATAGTTTCAGCAAAAACTATTATTGCTAATATTGTTGGCAAGCAGCTTCCACCACGGAGGAATCCGGCACCCGTTATATGCCTTGTGCAATCGCCATCTGCGGATACAAAGAAGCCTGCCACATGCTTATCTGTGGGGCAAATGTTGCAGTTGACAACAGATGAGCGGGTAGAGCAGTCTGTTGCTGCAGAAATTCATTTTAACGACGTATGCATGGATGTCTCGGAATCCGGCTCCCGTTCTCAGGAGGAGTATAATACGATTTTGGAGAAACCAGCTTTATCAGCTGCTCAATTGACGACAGGTTACAAGGAACCACATTTGAAGTTCGACATTGGTAGCAATGTCCCAACACACTCTCGTGCTTGAATATTCAGTCGTCGACGCGCCCCTGCAGGCGCTCAGATCATGCCCTGTCTACAGAAGAACAGCCCAACGACCCCTCCGGACTACCTGGACCTAAACTTCCTTTATCCAGACCACCTCTAAACTCTGAGTGTGAAGCTGACGGATTCTGCAACGTCAGCATTGAGACTTATCGTGCCAGTAGCTGCGTCAAGTCAAACGGTCAGAATCCTGATGGTATTTCTTCTCGTTGGTCTCATCGGATTCTTTTGACTTATGGAACTCTTTCTCAATCTTCGTTAAACCTGGCTGGCCGTCATCTAATCAGCGTACCAAACAAGACCCTAGTTCAGCGCACCACCACCTTAGCGCTCATCAACGCTAATAAGCAGAAACTTCGTGCTGGACTTCGAGCTTTGCTTGCACTAAGTCCATCCCAATATTGGCCTATTGGGGGGAGTGGAGCTTCCGTGAAGATGGTCAACTACAATTGCTTTCGTATCACTGACAATTCAGGCCACATTTTGGGCTTTATTAATTCTAGTGCTCTGTCTAGCGCTTTTGAACGGCTGCTCTCTCTCTTCGTTTCCGGAGCCTAGCGTAACATGCCTGAAAATGCGTCAATTGGATGCATCGATGCCTTGGTGGCTGGGAACTCAGTAGATCCGCACTGACTTTGTCGTGCTTAGGATATCTAGTGCCTCCCTGCTTGCCAAGACATTTCTGGAACTGACCGCCGACGACTGCATGGATCTTATCGCCGCCTGGCTATCCACGAACAGGTTGATCACGACGATCCGTAGACTGAGCAGCCTCTGCCGCTTTCCGTATGGCGAAGCCTGGAATATGCTGCATTGTTCCGGTGGCTTATAGGACAGCCTTATCTCAGGGTCTGTACAGTATATGCCTGCTCCTACTCTGGTCCCGACCCCTTTTCCAATCGTCGGGTTCCATGTATGAGGTTGTTTTTACATCCAGGCCAGTTTGGGGGATCATGTAGTCAGATATACTGGTCATGTCTCGGCCAATTGAACTGTGCCCGAATCCTTGTAGACACATATTGCCTGATGCTACTAAGCGTTTGCCGCCTTTCCTGCAGTCAGTTGAGCGTGGATGTCCAGGGGGTCGATTCCGATTATAGTTTCGAGAGCTTTTGTTGGGGTTGAGCTCAGCGCCCCCGTAATGCAGAGCAGTGCCTGCCGCTGGGTCCTTCCCATAAGCTTATTGTACGTCTTCTTTTCTGTCGATTGCCACCACACTAAGACTCCGTACAGCAGAGTCGGTCGCACCACCGAGGTGTAGATCCAGTGCATTAGAGCAGGTGACAGGCCCCATGTGCTGCTAAGCATCTTCTTGGATGCGTATAGCGCAATGGTGGCCTTCTTCACCCTTTCCACTACATCGGGCCTCCTAGCCAGCTTGCTATCCAGTAGTATGCTGAGGTATTTGACTTGTGTTTTCGGGGTCAGCCTGGTTTTTTCAATTTTCGGGGGATCCATGCCGGTACCTTGTATCTCTTGGTAAAGAGGATGAGGTCCGTCTTGTCCGCGTTGATACTGAGTCCTACATTTTCCGCCCACTCACATATCTCCCTGAGTGTTGATTCCCTTATGGAGCTGAGGGTCGATGGACATACTCCCGTAATAATTAAGCTTATGTCATCTGCATAGACTGTTATTTTTGGGGCTCTCCTCTCGAATCTCTTTATTAAGTCGTCGACCAGCAGGTTCCACAGGAGGGGCGACAGGACCCCACCTTGTGGTGTGCCTCTATGAGCCCCCCTCACCATGGAAGCGGTGACCCACTCTGATTGCACCCGTCTGCAACTTAGAAGGTTCTTTATCCAGAGGTTGATTGCGGGATGTGTGTTGGTCGCTTCTAGGCGGTCCATAATAGCGTTCGTAGTGACGTTGTTGAATGCTCCGGATATGTCTACGAACACTCCTAGAGCATACTTTTTATTATGGAGGGCTCTCTCGATGGTGGCTACTAGCGAGTGCAGTGCCGTCTCTACCGATTTCCCTTTGGTGTAGGCATGCTGGTTGGTTGACATCAGTCTCCCTACATCATTCCTGATGTGTAGATCCAGCAGCTTTTCTAGTGTTTTGAGAAGAAAGGATGTGAGGCTTATCGGTCTATAATCCTTGGGGCACATATAGCTGCACTTTCCTGCCTTTGGAAGGAAGACAATCCTCGAGGTCCTCCATTGGATAGGGATAGCCTGTGCTCAGGCAAGCTGAGTATATTGCAGAGAGCCATGGGGTGATCACGTCTTTGGTCACCTGTAGCATGGCTGGGAATATACCGTCTAGTCCAAGTGCTTTTGTACCCACAAAGGAGTCTATAGCCCTGCGGATTTTCTTAGACGATATGAGACCTGTTGCGGGATGCTCTTCCTCAGTTACTAGGTCCTGATGCGTTGTAGCGTCAGCAACCTCGGTGCATCCTGGGCAGTGAGCTTCCATTAGTGCTGTTAGGGCTTCTTCACTACCCTCAGTCCACTGTCCGTCTTCTCGCTTCAGCTGACTCTGTATGGTAGGTTGCAGAAGTTCCTCCACGAGTTTCTTTGTGCCCTGCGTATTTCCTTCTTGTACTCCCTGAGTAGGGTTTTGTATTCCTCATTGATTATCTCCTCGTTCGCCTGTTTGGCGATTTTGAAGAATTCTTTGAGGTTGTTTCTTTGGAGCGATAGGTCCCGGTTTCACCAGAGTGGTTTGGTCCTCTTTTTCGTTCTCGAGGGTGGGCACGATGCGTGGTACGCATCCAGTAGTTCCTTGGATAGGGACTCTAGGGACGCTTCTATGTCTTCCGGGGATTTCACTGTGCCCGCACGATTCGCGAGCTTCGAGGTAACTGTATTTTTAAACTTTTCCCAGTTTGTGTTCCGGGGGTTTCTATAAACAGTTATCTTCGGAGAGTGTTTAAATTCGCACTTGAATTGAATGTACTTGTGGTCTGAGAAGGATGGTCTTTCAAGGACTCTCTAGCCAGATACCAAAGTACTCTTTCCCGTTACGAGTGTTAGATCTAGTACGTTAGACGAGGTGGGACCTACGAAGGGAGGGTTCTCCCCTACGTTTGCTACATCTAGGTTAGTTGATAGTATGAAGTCTAGAAGTGACTCACCTCTGTCGTTGATGTCGGGGCTTCCCCACACGCTATTGTGGGCATTGGCGTCCGTACCAACCAGAAGTTGCTGGTCTTTCGGGCTGGCATCCGCCACCAGACTCCTTAGCTCTTCCGGTGGAGCTGGCCTGTCGTGTGCCATATAGCAGGAAGCTACCATAAGGTGCTTTTCCTCGCTTTCTAGCATCACAGCAGTCAGGTCATCAGTGCTGTAATGAGACAAAAGGTAAGCATGGATGCCCTTTCGTACGAGTACGGCGGTTCTGATCCTGCTTACCGATGGTGAGTGAAAAAGGTTGTAATTAGAGGACTTTAGTCCGGCCACAGCGTTGCCAGAGGCAATCCATGGCTCCTGGACCAAAGCTATGTCGACGGGCCCTTGCTCCATGGCGATGAGGAGCTCCGTCGACGTGAGCTTGCTTTTATGTAGGTTGAACTGCAGCACCCTCACTGACATGGGAGGCTGGCTCAACTACACTCGATGGGTTGACTGTTATTGTCAGGTCACCGTCCTCCTCCTCTTCGGAGTCGTCCAGCGCAATACCCTGAGCGGCCTCCACGATGGACTCCAGACCGAGGTCCTTCTCCACCTCGCCTGCCGGCAGGGTGTGCGTGTCCTTGTCTTCGGGGTTGCGCTTTTTGAGGCGGAGGTATACGCTACCCATGCCCCATGCCATCTTCCCGAATCTGGGGTACAGCAGGTCCTCTTGCTGATTTGGAGGATCGCACTCTGGGCCCCGTTGTGTAGTGGGCTCCCAATGTGCAAGATCCTCCCTCCAGTTCGCCGTTGGCACATCTGGGTTCTGCCGCTGTAGCAGCCTCAGCGAACGGTCTCCTTGGATTGCGATGGGGAAGAGTACCTTCGCCTTTGGTATGGACGGGATTAGCTCCCTGTCCACAACCTCCAGTCTGGCCCCCTCCCACATCGCCTCCATTTGGCAGACCGTTTGCGTCAGCCACTTGAGTGTGGGGTCGTCCATACATTTCAGTATTTTGACCCCGTTAAGCCACCCAGCACCATCGAACGTGGGCATGGGGGCTGTTGGGTCATCCTCCATTCTTCCGAATAGCGACTCTACGAGCTGCGCGTGCACCATCTTCCACCGCGCCTCCGTCATCTTGCCATTCTCATCGCTCCGGTCAATGAGTGCCACGATCAGGTGTCGTTTGGTCACCTCATTGACCTTCGCCTTAGGTTTGGGCTTCTTTGCCGTTTTGGGTGGAGGTCCCACCCCCTTGGGCCCGCGTTGCCGCTTGCTCGCCGGAGTGTCCTTACTGGCGCTCTCGGTCGAGCGTTGCCTTTTGGTGGCGAGACTCTCCTCCACCTTGTTGGCAAATCCCTCCTTCGATGCCTTCATCTGCGGCATCTGCGCGAAGTACAAGCGGCCCTCCTCTACCTTCTGCTCGGCCCAGACTAGCTTGGACTTCTCCTCTTGGGAGATGTCCTCTTTGCCTTGTAGCCGGCTTCGGATTTTGAGCGCCGCCTTATATTGGGCCTTAGCCTTCATCCCCTCCCTAGAACGCTTCGGCCCTTCCCTACGCAGGGAGCTGGAACCTGAGTCAGGCGAGCGGAGAAGGCTATCTTCCTCCGTCTTGCTGACCGAAAGCACGCTCTCCAGGTCCGAGTCTGTCTCGACTAAGGCACCTGTGCGGCTCAGCTTGGAGTGAGTTCGTTTTGTGGCAGTAGCATTGCAACTGACATGACCTGCTCCCGCCATATCAGAGGTGTGACCGCTGGCGAAACGCAGAGAGGATTGCTCCTCCCCGTGCCCGCCGGTGGTAGCAGTCACGCTTCCACCGACGTTTGGGTTGACATCCCAACCCGTGTTTGACCGTCTGTCCGCTCCATACTAGGCCCGAAGATCCATAGGTAGTTGATGTTTATCGGAGGAACCACCCCCTAGGGTTTTATGCCTACCCGCCAGGCACCTCCAGCCATGGCCATGGTTCAGTTCCCCCAATTTTGGTCAGGAGGACCTGGACCTGGCCTCGGCTAGACACTGCATTACCTCGGACAGAGCAAGCGGTAATGCATTACCCGATCCGGGAAAATGCAGTGCCCATTGCCCAGCCGGCACCCTCTGGGAGGGTTCCGCTGGAGGATTTTCGCCGGCCTGCTATTTGCATTGCCCACTGCATATAAATATTGTAACCGCTTATAATTAGTCAATCTAATAGCCTATGCAACCGTTCTTTCGTCACTTCGACTCGTGCCTTTCTCCTTTACTTTACTATCTCGCTATATTACTCTCTCGATCTATCAGCTCTCTCGTTCTCTCGAACACTCCCTCGCTCTCTATTCGTAGCATCGCGTAGGGCACGGGCAATTTGGTCCGTCTGCCCTAACATGCCTTCGCAAAGGCCATGATCTGGTCCAGCACTTGCATGCCTTTGCAATCTCTCGAACTTTTCTGTCGTCGCATTTATACATTCGCATATATTCGGTCAATTGGTGACACACGAATCGCCGTCTATATATGCATCTCGCTTCCAGCTTTCTTTCGCTATCGTTCTCTTCATCTATGCTGCTCTCTCGCATTCTTTCTCTCTATCTATCGCTCGTACTCGGCTCAGCAGCAGCCCGAGCTTCTATCGCTTATTTTGCTCTCTCTCGCTTGCATTAGGGCACGGGCAATTCGGCCCGCCTGCCCTTTGACAGTCAATTATGGATCTTCAGAACCATCGGTCTACATACTTTTACCAATCCTATTAAATACGCGTCACTCATGGATTTAATTGTCAAAAACGGTGCATTTGGGTCTGTTCAATGTTGGATGTATTCAATTGAATGGCAGAAACGAGGTTTGCCTCATGCACATATTTTAATTTGGCTGATTGAAAAAAAAAAGGCCGAATCAATTGACGATGTGATTTCGGCAGAAATTCCAGATCCGACAGTGGATCCTGAATTGTTTGAAGTGGTCACCAAAAAATGATTCACGGTCCATGTGGTGCGTTGAATTTGAATTCACCCTGTATGGTTGAAGGGAAATGCTCCAAACGTTTTCAAAAATTTGGTCTCCGATACAGTGACGGGCAACGATGGATATCCCGAATATCGGCGTCGATCAACTGAAGATAATGTCCATTCGGTAACTTTGAGAGTTAAAAATCAAGATTTGGAGATTGATAATCGTTGGGTTGTGCCATATTCACCGTTATTATCTAAGATTTATAAAGCGCACATAAACGTAGAGGTCTGCAATTCAGTTCAATCTATTAAATACATTTGCAAATACATCAACAAGGGCAGTGATATGGCTGTTTTTGGAGCAGTTGCTAATGTTACCGATGAAATCACTCAATTTCAAATGGGCTGATACTTCAGTTCAAATGAAGCAGTATGGCGCATATTATCATTCTCGATCCATGATAGGCAACTGTAGTTCATTTAGCTGTTCATCTTGAAAACGGTCAACGCATTTTTTTCGCACCCGGAAATGCAATGCGAAGAGCTGCGCAACCACCAGCAACAACTCTAACTGCATTTTTTTCGTTGTGTCAAGCAAATGATTTTGCGAAAACATTGCTATACGCCGAAGTACCCGGATATTATACGTGGAATAATTCGTCAAAAGTTTTTCCAAGGCGAAGACGCGGAAAAGCCGTTCATGGTCAGCCAGTATTGTTTCACTCAGATGCGATAGGACGAATTTATACAGTTCATCCTAACAATCAAGAGTGTTATTATTTGCGATTGTTGCTAATAAATGTTCGTGGACTAACATAATTTGAATCTTTGCGAACTGTTGATGACGAATTTTGTGGGGCGAAGCATGCGAACGATTTAATATGCTTGAGAATGCATTGGGATCTTACACTTGAAGATGCAGCATTGTCATCAAGTCCACATCAAATTCGGACACTTCGCAATTATTATAGCCACGTGTAGTCCAGCAAAGCCAATTGAATTGTGGCAAAGACATCAAAATCATTTTTCAGACGATTTTTTACATTGCGCCGTCAAACGGGTGATATAAACATGGACTATACGCCGAAAATGTACAACGAAGCATTGATTGCTATTGAAGACCTTTGCTTGATGATGGCAAGCAAAGCATTAGCTCAATTAGGTATGACAGCGCCTAATCGTGAAATACACGACCTTTTCTACAAAGAACTGGAGCGTGAACAGCAGTATAATCGTGCCGAGCTTAATGCTTTGTGCAAAACAATGAGCCACGGTTAAATATCAACCAAAGAACGGTTTACGACCAATTATTGCGAGGTGTCGAAGAACAACATGGTGGACTGTTACTTTTGGATGCAGCTGGAGGTACCGGAAAAACGTTTGTCATTTCGATTATTTTGGCTACCATTCGAGAACAAGGTAGAATCGCATTGGCTTTGGCTTCGTCTGGCATCGCTGCCACATTATTGGATGGTGGTCGCACGGCGCACTCTGCCCTTAACTTGCCCATGAATATGGAGGCTGACGATAATCCTTCATGCAACATTTCAAAAAGATCTGCAATGGCGAGAGTGCTGCAGCAATTCTCTCTTATTGTATGGGATGAGTGTACTATGGCCAACAAGAAGTCAATGGAAGCAATCGTACGTTGAAAGATATTCGTGGAGATAATCGATTGTTTGGTGGTGCATTGATATTGTTAGCAGGTGATTTCAGATAAACATTGCCTTTAGTCAAACTAGGAACTTCTGCTGATGTGATTAATGCGTGTTTGAAAACGTCCAATTTGTGGCGCTCTGTGAAAACACTTAGATTGCCTACAAATGTACGTGTTCAATTGCAAAACGATGCTTCAGCAGATTTGTGGTCTAGTAAACTGTTAGACATTGGTAATGGCATACTTCCCGTTGACAATTCTGGCTTCATAACGCTTCCGTTGTGAAAAAAGTTATGACTAATTTACTTGGCGCAACTATTTTGACTTGGAAATTTTGTGGTGAACACGTTTTAATTCCGAGAATTCCGATGATTCCGACTGACATGCCATTTGATATCAAACGACTACAATTTCCGATTCGTCTTGCTTTTGTTATGACTATTAATAAATCACAAGGACAGTCGCTGCAAATTTGTGGTTTAAATTTGGAGCATCCGGTATTTTGACATGGTCAACTGTATGTAGCGTGCTCACGAAGGCAAAACAAAGAATATTGTTTATCACAAAGCATTGCAATAAATAAAATATGTTATTACATCAAAATTATAATTTCTTAATTTCGATGAATTCCTAAACATTAAATTCATTTAGTAAGCAACGAAGCGCGCCGGTCTGCTAGTATGGTATAAATACGTAAATTTTAGATTAGCCAAGCCACGCCCCCTTGCTTATTAGGCTGAGTCAAAATTTGACCAAAAAATTGTTTTGCCCAGGATAATGCATATGCATTTCATTAAATATTTTCATATTTAACGAAGCAATTTTCCTTATTTCCAAATGGGGCAACCATTTCAGAGGAATATACTAATTTTAAGTCCGGAAAGGCTCTCATCCGGGAAGCTAACAGCAAGTTGAACAAATCTTCCTTTTGTCGCTTCCCTTATGAACTATAGGTGTTAGCCATTTGCTGGGAAAGCTTTTCTTTCACAGTTTTTAAAAACGCTTCGATTGCATCTCTATTTCATGATGCAAAAACTTAAAAAAATCGATTGTTCAATATTTTAAGTTTTTGCATCATGAAATAGAGATGCAATAGAAGCGTTTTTAAAAACTGTGAAAGCTAGTAAGAATTGGAAACAAAGAATACATTGAGCAATATCTCTGCTGCGTTCTCTAATGGCGGACTACGTGGGACCGTTTAGTTAGCATGGGTTGAAATAAAAAACGAGAAGGAACGTGTGAGTCGCTTCTGGGGACGCGACTCTACTTATAACCGTACTCAGTCAGTATTTACATTTTGGAGCATGATTTTTTAGAATTTTAGAATTTAAAAAAATTTTACATTTTACACTTTTTGCTACATCTGTTATCTACATCTACAATGTATATTTGACATCTAACATGTAGATTATACATGTACCATTTAGATTCTACATCTCCTCCGCTAGGGGTTGCTCGCGCACTGAATGCGGCAGAGTGTGCGAGCGAGAAATAGATTGAGTAGCGGTTCTCAGCAGAAGGGGGCGGGGGAAGCAACTGAAAATTAATTTCGTCATTCTGGCTATAATTATGATCCGATCTGATTCAGATTCGGCCATCTGGTAAATATGGGCATTCTCTACGATACTGTGTTTTTAGTTTTAAAATCTTTAAAATTGTGCCTGCCACAGATTTTCGTCCTTTGTGGGGGCGGAAGGGGGCGGGGCGAAATTTTGAAATACACTTGTAGAAGTGTGATATCACATGAGTATTGAAACCAAATTTGGTTACCCCAGCTCTTAAAGTCTCTGAGATCTAGGCGCTCAACAAGACAGACAGACAGACAGACAGACAGACGGACAGACTGACATGGCTCTATCGACTCGGCTATTGATGCTGATCAAGAATATATATACTTTATGGGGTCTTTTTTTCTTTTGTTTGTTTGCTGAATATCACCACTATTTTTTCGTGCAAAAATGGTCCAACTTGGTGTAACAAAAGTTTTCCCAAATTCAACAACGCGATATCCGACTTTTGCAATGAGTTTTCGAAAAAGAGCCACTGTGCGCCGTGGCAATACAGCATTACTCGTTGACCTTCCCTTGGCACCTCGCAGACTTTGCTCCCTTCGCTGGGTCGTACTGCTTCCTGTTGATCGGGACACTTTGATACTTCCTGGGATTCTCTCGTTGACTCTCCTTCCACTTGGCTCTGTTGCACTTGCCTTTATTTGCGTCTGGCCAGGTGACTTACACTCCAGGCCTCTTATACCATCGCTTCGACACTGGTTTCTGTGGCGTGATCTCATGTCCATATAAGGTCATGCACTGGACCACTTCCGTTCTAATGAGGCCCGGCTCTCGGCCCTCTCTTATGAAAATTCGCCGTGGACCCTCTCCTTAACCCTTACTCGGTCCCCTGTGAAAAATCTCCATTCCTCACAGTACTTATTTCTTCCTTCTGTGCCATCCGTTTTCCTTGTCGCTTTCCTTGCCGCCATATTCTCGGCGATTCCGGCCGTTCTCCGTTCCTTTAACTCCAACCACCATTGCAACGGTAGTTCGTCAATTCCGTCTTTTTTTCTGTGCATGAATTGTGAAAATAATTAAACGTAAGATTCAGCAAGATCCAGCTGCACAACAGTCCAGTAACCCATATGTGCATTCCAGCTAACAAGAGCAGCTGCGCAGCTGATATACATAGTTACAAATATATACACACATACCAACGTACATTCTACAAGTTCATTTCATACACGACCCACCTCAATAAACATACACCTTGGCACACTCCGAGTGCAAACAGAATCAAGGGCAGTCCCATCCGGTGGCTTGGATGGACAAGATCCCTGGTCTGATTTCGGCCGAGCCCAAATTATCGGTTAATATAGGAGCTCCAAGAAGCCGTAGCACACAGACAGTGACAGAAGAATTGGGTGACTGACTCCTCCTCATCCCTGCAGCTCAACCTGGAAGTTTTAAGGTGATGGTTAGTATCGCTCCGCCGTGAAAATCAATTAATCGCAATTAATCGTAAATTAATTCGCGAAAAAGCGCTCGGGGTAGGCATGGGTACTAGCGATCGTGCTGCCCATGAATACCATCCAATCGTGTAATAAAGAATAATAGAAATAATAGAAAAGAACAAATGTCAACGTATAAGAGCACCAGCTCGGTAAAGAGCACAAGTACTGCAACCAAAGCCAAAATGAGCCATGCCGGGCAACAGCAACAAAACGAGTGTCGGCTCTTTCAAGCAAAAAACTACGCGCACTTCTCTATCCGCTCGCCAAAAGCAGCACTACCAACAAAAACTGCATCACTGAAAGTGAATGCTCTCTCTCCCCTGCATTGCAAAGTGGGTCATGGAGTGCTCAGTGCCCATCCCCCGACTCGTACTGCCTATCCAACGACTTGCTAATATCGACAACAACTAGTACAATGACCTAGCTCAAAACTGTGTCTTCGACCACAAAAACGACAACAACCACCACTGAAATTTGCTCAGCGCCCGATACTGTCGACCCACTGCGACAAGCCCCACCTCTCCGAACCAATAAGTTTGAAAAATGCTAACGGAGCGTTAATTCAGACTGGGCTCGATCGCTATGTGCAACTCAAAAGAACATTGAGCGCAAAAACTGCGAAGAACAACAATGCAGCTAAAATTTCTAAAAATATCTAAAATAACCGATAGCACTGTGCCACATAAGGCACAACCAAACAATAGATTTGCGATACTAATTGTCGCAACTAAAGATGAGATCGCCCAAACACCCAAGGCCAACAAATTAAGACCGCCACCGACAGGCAATTTGTGTTGAACTGGTCAAAAAAAAAACTGATACAATTAGCGCAAACATATTCTATGTCACGTCCATAAAAAGGGGTAACATAAATGAAACAAAAATACAAGTCAATGACGAACAAAACTATCGATCAGTTGCGAAATACCTCGAAAATGAAAAAATGAATTACTACACCTACCAACTTAAAAGTAGTAAAGGATTACAAGTGTTTATCAAAGAAATCGAACCAACAGTCCCAATCAATGAGATAATAGATGGACTTAACGTTAAGGGCTTCGAAGTCAAAATGGCAATGAACATAATAAATAGAAATAAAATTCCCCAGCCAACGTCAAAGTAGAACTGACACCTCAAAGTATGCATATAAGTAAAAATAAAGTTCATCCAATCTACAAGCTTCAATATCACACTCTACGGGCAGTCTGCGTTTCCCGTGGTGATGTTGATCTCACCCGTAAATAAGGATGACCCATCTGCCAAAAAACGTAGCAACTGTGGGGGAAACCATACTGCCAACTATAGAGGTTGTCCTGACTATAAAGAAAAATCGCATAAAGGCCTGTATCCAGCACCACGGAAAATTCCTGTCATGAATTTGCTAGCTATTCCGTGAGGGTGTGGAACATAGCTAAAAAAGGGTTGATGAATCAGCTGGGTTTTGTAAACAGAGCCAACTGTAAAATTCTGCTAAAATTAAAAAATGAAAAAATTGCACTCTGATGATGAAGTGGTTGTGTTGGTGGCGGCATATATTGTTGCAAAACAAAAAAGAATAGTTGTTATCTCTCTTTTTGGTTTTTCCGACAGTTTTTGTCTACATCTTGCACCATTCACTTCAGGAAGAAGTTCACACATGGTCCCGATAGGCAACTATCGATATAAATCTGTGGATTCCGCACGTGCTGCTACACACTCCAGGAATACGTAAACGAAACATTCCTGTCACAGTTTTTATACCCGTACTCAAAAAAGAGTTAAGGGGTATATTAGATTTGTGGTAAAAGTGGATGTGTGTAACGCAGAGAAGGAAACGTTTCCGACCCCATAAAGTATATATATTCTTGATCAGCATCAATAGCCGAGTCGATAGAGCCATGTCTGTCTGTCTGTCTGTCTGTCTTGTTGAGCGCCTAGATCTCAGAGACTTTAAGAGCAAGGGCAACCAAATATGGTTTCCAGACTCATGTGATATCACACTGCTACAAGTGTATTTCAAAATTTCGCCCCCTTCCGCCCCCACAAAGGACGAAAATCTGTGGCAGGCACAATTTTAAAGATTTTAAAACTAAAAACGCAGTATCGTAGAGAATGCCCATATCTACCAGATTGCCGACACTGAATCAGATCGGATCACAATTATAGCCAGAATGACGAAATTAATTTTCAGTTGCTTCCCCCGCCCCCTTCTGCTGAGAACCGCTACTCAATCTCTTTCTCGCTCGCACACTCTGCCGCGTTCAGTGCGCGAGCAACCCCTAGCGGAGGAGATGTAGAATCTAAATGGTAAATGTGTAATCTACATGTTAGATGTCAAATATACATTGTAGATGTAGATGTAGATAACAGATGTAGCAAAAAAATGTAAAATTAAAATTTTTTTTTTTATTCTAAAACTCTAAAAAAATCACATCTCAAAAATGTATATACTGACTGAGTACGGGTATAAGTAGAGTCGCGTCCCCAGAAGCGACTCACACGTTCCTTCTCGTTCTTTTTGTTTTTACAGGAATTTTTCGATTCCGCAGTGCTGGATACTATGCTTAAGCTGAAACAGCACATCTCTACACTATACGCTCATCAATTCAAAAAAGCAGAAGAATATCGAATCTTTAAGCCTAGTGTTACACTGCTCAGACCGCTGCTTGGTTTTGTTTAAAGTTAATAAAATGCACTTCTTCGGCTGGGACCGGTCTTCCCCAGGCATATCCTGGGCTCCCCAACATTTTATTGGCAAGGTAATGTTTCTAGCTATCAGCAGCAGCAGATGGCGACGCCTCCCGTGCCAGACACCGTGAAGAAAAAATGTTTTGAAAACTATATTTGTTTTATATTTATGAAAATTAATAAAAATAATAAATTATAATATCCATATAATTGTCATTCATATAATAGTGCAATAACTAGATTCTACTTGTCTTCATTGTTAAAATATTTCATTTGGTTTTTGTTCTCTTATTGCAACGTTTGCTTCGTGTTTGCTGGCAAAAGATATCAAATTGATATAACTTTCTAGGTGGTATAGTATATACCGACCTTTGTGTTTGCTGATCTGAGTACTGCCTTCCGTACAGAGCCAGTAAACAGTTTTTTCCGTAAAAAATTTCTTATCGGTTTCATACGAATATCAACCATGATTCTGTTCGCGAGGTGTGTTTTTCGATCTGAGTACTAGGCTTTAAACACAACAGTCTCTCGAATAGGATAGGTTAGGTTTCCCGGACGGCCCTCACGGGGCCACGCATAGGCCAGTATGGCCCTTAGTTGTCCGGATTGGTGCGTATGGACCTTCTGAGTGTTTTTACGCGGTTTTGAAATCCGCGAGGATCGAGGAGAGTTTTGCAAAGGCAAGGAGTCTCGCTGGCGTCCTCTTGGATGCATCTTCCAGCGATGCCAGTACCGGGCTGCCAAGATGTATGTTCCTTGCCCTTAAGAGGGCCGGGCATTGGCAGATTAGATGTTCCAGGGTTTCGATAGCCCCAGATTCATCACATTTCCTACACTTGTCACTGTTGGTGATGCCTAGTTTGACTGCATGTGCTGCAGCTAGGCAATGACCTGTAAGTATACCTATCAGCATCCTACAGTCCTTCCGTGGTAGGTGCAGTAGGTATTGGCTGAGTTTACCATTGCTCTCCTTGCACATGGTTTTCGCGATCTTGCAGTTGGTGGTTCTCCTCCACCTGCTGCTGGCCTGTATGTGTGCCCTCCTCTCTAGATCGCTTTGAAGCGCTCTGAGGGAGACAGGCACGTTCTCAGTCCTGTCGTTTGCCAGCCCGACGCCTTCCTTAGCCAGTACGTCTGCTGTCTCGTTGCCTTCGATGCCCTGGTGGCTGGGAACCCAATAGATCCGCACTGACTTTGTCGTGCTTAGGAAATCTAATGCCTCCCTGCTTGCCAGGACATTTTTGGAACTGACCGCTGACGACTGCATGGATCTTATCGCCGCCTGGCTGTCCACGAACAGGTTGATCACATTATGTGGGCGTTCAGTACATCGAGCAACCTCTGCCGCTTTCCGTATGGCAAAGACTTCTGCCTGGAATATGCTGCATTGGTTCGGTAGCTTATAGGACCGCCTTATTTCAGGGTCTGTACAATATATGCCCGCACCTACTCCTCCCTCCATCTTGGAGCCATCCGTGTATATGTTCAGGTGTTGAATCTGGTCCCAACCCCTTTTCCAGTCATCGGGTCCCATAAATGAGGTTGTGTTTACGTCCAGGCAAGTTTGGGGGATCATGTAGTCAGATATACTGGTCATGTCTCGGCCAATTGAGCTGTGCCCGAATCCCTGTAGAGACATGTTTCCTGATGCTACTAGGCGTTGTGCCGCCTTTGCTGCAATCAGTTGAGCGTGGATGTCTAGGGGGTCGATTCCGATTATGGTTTCGAGAGCTTTTGTTGGGCTTGACCTCAGCGCCCCCGTAATGCAGAGCAGCGCCTGCCGCTGGGTCCTTTCCATAAGCTTATTGTACGTCTTCTTTTCTGTCGCTTGCCACCACACTAAGACTCCATACAGCAAAGTCGGTCGCACCACCGAGATGTAGATCCAGTGCATTAGAGCAGGTGACAGGCCCCATGTGCTGCTAAGCATCTTCTTGGATGCGTATAGCGCAATGGTGGCCTTCTTCACCCTTTCCACTACATTGGGTCTCCACGCCAGCTTGCTGTCCAGTACTATGCCGAGGTATTTGACTTGTGTTTTCGGGGTCAGCCTGGTTTTTTCAATTTTCGGGGGATCCATGCCGGTACCTTGTATCTCTTGGTAAAGAGGATGAGGTCCGTCTTGTCCGCGTTGATACTGAGTCCTACATTTTCCGCCCACTCACATATCTCCCTGAGTGTTGATTCCATTATGGAGCTGAGGCTCGATGGGCATACTCCCGTAATAATTATGCTTATGTCATCGGCATAAGCTGTTATTTTTGGGGCTCTCCTTTCGTATCTCTTTATTAGGTCGTCGACCACCAGGTTCTACAGGAGGGGCGACAGGACCCCACCCTGAGGTGTGCCTCTGTGTGCCCCTTTCAGCATGGAAGCGGTGTCCCACTCTGAGTACACCCGTCTACAACTTAAAAGGTTCTTTATCCAGAGGTGGATTGCGGGATGTGTGTTGGTCGCTTCTAGGCGGTCCATTATTGCGTTCGTAGTGACGTTATTGAATGCTCCGGATATGTCTACGAACACTCCTAGAGCATACTTCTTATTTTGAAGGGCATTTTCGATGGTGGCTACTATCGAGTGCAGTGCCGTCTCTACCGATTTCCCTTTGGTGTAGGCATGCTGGTTGGTTGACATCAGTCTCCCTACATCATTTCTGATGTGTAGATCCAGCAGCTTTTCTAGTGTTTTGAGTAGAAAGGAGGTGAGGCTTATCGGTCTATAATCATTGGGGCTCATATGGCTGCACTTTCCTGCTTTTGGAAGGAAGACAATCCTCGAGGTCCGCCATTGAATAGGGATATAGCCCGTGCTCAGGCATGCTGAGTATATTGCAGAGAGCCATGGGGTGATCACGTCTTTGGTCACCTGTAGCATGGCTGGGAATATACCGTCTAGTCCAAGTGCTTTTGTACCCACAAAGGAGTCTATAGCCCTGCGGATTTTCTTAGACGATATGAGACCTGTTGCGGGATGCTCTTCCTCAGTTACTAGGTCCTGATGCGTTGTAGCGTCAGCAACCTCGGTGCATCCTGGGCAGTGAGCTTCCATTAGTGCTGTTAGGGCTTCTTCACTACCCTCAGTCCACTGTCCGTCTTCTCGCTTCAGCTGACTCTGTATGGTAGGTTGCTTTGATAGCAGCTTCCGAAGTATAGCCGTTTCTGGGACTTTCTCGATATTGGAGCAGAAGTTCCTCCACGAGTTTCTTTGTGCCTTGCGTATTTCCTTCTTGTACTCCATGAGTAGGGTTTTGTATTCCTCATTGATTATCTCCTCGTTCGCCTGTTTGGCGATTTTGAAGAATTCTTTGAGGTTGTTTCTTTGGAGCGATAGGTCCCGGTTTCACCAGAGTGGTTTGGTCCTCTTTTTCGTTCTCGAGGGTGGGCACGATGCGTGGTACGCATCCAGTAGTTCCTTGGATAGGGACTCTAGGGACGCTTCTATGTCTTCCGGGGATTTCACTGTGCCCGCACGATTCGCGAGCTTCGAGGTAACTGTCTTTTTAAACTTTTCCCAGTTTGTGTTCCGGGGGTTTCTATAGACAGTTATTTTCGGAGAGTGTTAAAATTCACACTTAAACTGGATGTACTTGTGGTCTGAGAAGGATGGTCTTTCAAGGACCCTCCAGCCAGATACTTGCTCCCGCTACGAGTGTTAAATCGAACACGTTTGAAGAGGTGGGACCTACAAAAGTGTATTCCTCTCCTACGTTTGCTACTTCTAGGTTAGTTGATAGTATGAAGTCTAGGAGGGACTCACCTCTATCGTTGATGTCGGGGCTTCCCCACACGTTGTGATGTGTGTTTGCGTCCGTACCGGCGAGAAGTTGCTGGTCCTTCGGGCTGGATTCCGCCACTAGATGCCTCAACTCTTCAGGTGGAGCCGGCCTGTCGTGTGCTACCATCAGGCGCCTTTCCTTGCTTTCTAGCATCACCACGGTCAGATCGTCCGTGCTGTAATGAGATATAAGGTGAGCATGGATTCCCTTTCGTACGAGTACGGCGGTTCTGTTCCTGCTTACCGATGGTGGATAGAACACGTTATAGTTTGAGGACTTTAGTCCGGCCGCAGCATTGCCTGAGGCAACCCATGGCTCCTGGACTAAGCTATGTCGGCAGGCCCTTGCTCCATGGCAAAGAGGAGCTCCGCCGACGCAATTTTACTCTTGTGGAGGTTGAGCTGCAGCACACTCACCATGTGCGTCTGGCTTAGCTCCACTCGACGGGTTGACTACTACCGTCAGGTCACCGTCCTCCCCCTCCTCTTCCGAGTCCAGCGCAAGACCCTGTGCGGCCTCCACGATGGTGTCCAGACCAAGGTCCTTCTCCACCTCGCCCGCCTGCAGAGTGTGCGCATCTTTATCTTCGGGGTGGCGCATTTTCAGCCGCAGGTACACACTGCCCATCCATGGACGGACACTGCCCGTCCATGGTATGGACGGGATTAGCTCCCTCTCCACCGCCTCCAGCTTGACTCCCTCCCACAGCGCTTCCAGTTGGCAGACCGTTTGCGTCAGCCACTTGAGTGTGGGGTCGTCAATACATTTAAGTATTTTTACCCCGTTAAGCCACTGCACCATCGAACGTGGGCATAGGGGCCGTTGGGTCCTCCTCCATTCTAGCAAACAGCGCATCCACGAGCCGCGCGTGCACCGTCTTCCACCGCGCCGCCGTTATTTTGCCGTTCTCTTCGCTGCGGTCAATGAGTGCCACGATTAAGTGTCGTTTGGTCACCTCACTGACCTTCGCTTTTTGAGGACGCTTCGCCTGTTTGGGTGCGGGGCCTGCCACCTTGGGCCCGCGTTGCCGCTTGCTCACCGGAGTGTCTTTCATGGCATTCTCGGTCGAGCGTTGCCTTTTGGTGGCGAGACTCTCCTCCACCTTGTTGGCAAATTCCTCCGTCGATGCCTTCATCTGCGGCATCTGCGAGAAGTGCAGCCGTCCCTCCTTTATCCATTGTTCGGCCCAGGTCATTTTGGCCTTCTCCTCCTCAGAGAGGTCCTTCCTGCCCTGGAGCCGTCCCATGATCTTGAGGGCCGCTTTGTAATGCGCCTTCGCCTTCAACCCCTCCTTGGAACGCTTCGGCCCTTCCCTACGCAGGGAGCTGGAACCTGGTTCCGGGGAGCGGAGAAGGCTGTCTTCCTCCGTCTTGGTTACCGAGAGCACGCTATCCAGGTCCGAGCCTGTATCGACCACGGCACCTGTGCGGCTCAACTTGGAGTGCGTCGTTTTTGTGGCAGTAACATTGCAACTGATATGACCTGCTCCCGTCCTATCAGAGGTGTGGCCGCTGGCGACACGCAGAGAGGATTGCTCCTCCCCGTGCCCGCCGGTGGTAGCAGCCACGCTTTCCACCGACCATGCTGGTTAATATTTTTCGGGGGGACCACCCCCTAGCGTTTTATGCCTACCCGCCAGGCACCTCCAGCCATGGCCATGGTTCAGTTCCCCCAAATTTTTGGTCGGGAAGACCTGGACCTGGCCTTGGCTAGACACTGCACTACCCCAGACAGAGCAAGCGGTAATGCATTACCCGATCCGGGAAAATGCAGTGCCCATTGCCCAGCCGGCACCCTCTGGGAGGGTTCAGCTGGAGGATTTTCGCCGACCAGTCTCTCGAATAGATACCATAAAATTTATGAGACTTCGAATCGGACACACTAAACTGACACACAGCCACCTATTTGACAAAACACCTCATCCTACATGCCAACAATGCAACCATAATCTAACCCAATACCTCATATTCCTACAAAGTCCTCTTTACGTTGAACACAGACACAAGCTCCTACAAAAAAACCCTACAAGAAATAGTCGATCCCAAAAATATAGTTACAACAATCCAATTTCTGAAATCCATAAACCTTTACAATATCATATAAGTTTAATCTTACTATTAATATCTGAAATTAATAGACATACCTATTCTAGTTATCAAACCCATTGTCAAATCAATATTGTTACTTATTACAACATAGAATTTAAGCAGAAAACCACTGCAGCTATTGCTTAATACCAATTAATAATTGCACGCACTTTGTAATTGCTGTTAATCTATTTATATAAAAACGAATCCCCATTTCCCTTGGTCCCGGCATCACGCATGAACGGCTAGAGCGATTTCGCTAATGCTTTTGTCAGGAGAACGATTTAGGGCATAGAATCCCCGATATATTTGACAGAGAGACCTATCAGTAGAAAAACTAGCTTTGTATACGAAACACTTCGATCATATGATGCGTTGCAGTAGTTTTCTTTCATTTACAAAGGAATTTTCGTTCTTAAAAATGCTAGCAGGCTGTAATGTCCTATTTCAGGCTGGGATATGCATCAGTCTGTCCAGGGTCCTGAATTACAAGTTATTTATAATTCACGAGGACTTTAATCGGGAAAACCAGGAAACTTTGCCAGAAACTGAAATAGAAATCACAACACTTTTGGTTCTTTAAAGTATTGATCGTTTTGTTTATTATATCGGGTTATTATGCAAATTCTTTAGTTTTACTACTTGAACGCGGCGTGTATGTTACTTCTTGATTGCCTTACGATGGCTGGTGGACTCTCTTTGACTCTCGATCGACTCCCGATTGATTGCCGGTTGACTGCCGATTGACTGCCGATTGATTGCCGATTGACTGCCTCGATGGCTGGTGGACTGCCTTTTTATAGATCGGCTGGTCTTTCTCGAATGTCTTATAGATATCTTATTTCTACTCCAGACCGTGGGAAGGGTTCTTACATAAATCCCTATGGCCGAATTGTAGTCTGCGCGTGCAGACGACCTGATCGGTAACAGAAGGTTACCTAATCACTAGCCCTGCAGCCAGTGTCCAATATTCCCGCTAAGAAAAGTCGGAGACTGCTGACTGACTCGCGCATGTGGGGGTTTTGCCCGGTACTCGAGGGTTACCTAAGCAATCGCCTCCCAACACGTGTCCAATGTCCCAGGTAAGGTGATCGGTGTGCACCGGTACCGTGGGAAAGGAATGTCGCTTAGTGAAATTGGAGTTTTACTTAGTGTTTATTTTAAAGATATTAAAGAAATTAAAGGCCTTTAGAGATTCTAACGACATTTAAAGATAGCAACGACAGGTGTTCCTGTGTTGTGACGAACCATGAGGAACCATGGTTCGTTACACCCCCCCCTTTCTTCCGGTAGGAGGTGGTGTTGTGGGGCGCCGAGTTTAATCGTAGCGGCGTCGTTTCCGGCTGGGGCCGGGACTTGTACTATCCTCCTCGGCGTTGTTCGCCCGAACTGTTTTGGCTGCGGTAGACGTAGGTGTTGGTTGGGTATTTCGATGGGTGTTGAATTAACGGTGAGTAACTTGTAGAAATGTCTTTTGCTCGAGTTAAGAAGCGAACTGATTTAGTACCGGGAGAACTCAGCTATATATAGCGTTTTCCCTTTCTTGATAGGGCCGTTGCGGCTATGTACGGGACTTTTCTTCGAACCGGGCTCAGGTTTCATCTTATTGGGTTGAGCGACACTTTTCCAGGTTATTGGTGGTATTTCGCTGCGTGTGGTGATCGCCGTTCGATGTCGCGTGTGCTGATTCCTCGACTTTTTCTGTCTGTCGGCAGCGCGTGTGCTGGGGTTGATATTTATTTTCTTTGTCTTGTCTCTTGCTGTGGACTTTGTGCCGAGTTTTCTTTTCTTTGGGTGTTGAACTCGTCATTTGAGAGCGTTCGTTACTTTCGTTGTAGTGGGGGTTGATTACGTATTCTGAGCCCGCGGGTTTTTGGTCATTGGCTGCTCGTGTGCTGCGTTCTCGTCTTTAGGTTCGTTGGCTTTGGCTGGTCAGCTCCCCATATATGGAAACCAAAGTCGTGCTAGGGGGATTGCGGGGGGCTGGTGGTAGTATTTGCCTCGTCGGTGGCATCCCTGTCCTCGTGGAATTCCTTCAGGTCGTTGATGTTAGCAACCTTCGCTTTTCGGCTGCCCGGGTGCTGTAGTTATACAATGTTCGGTGATGCAAAGCCTTTGACTCGGTAGGGTCCATCGTATTTCGGTGCCAGCTTAGCGGCGAATCCGTCGGCCGCGTTGGAGAGGTGGTGTTGTCGTAGAAGTACTAGGGATCCAATAGTGGGGCGCCATTGCCGGCGGCGGAGGTTGTAATGTCTTCCTTGTTCTTGGCTCGCCCTCTGGATGTTATTTCTGACAATGGTGAATACTTCGCTGAGTTTGGTTGCCTTGCCGAGAGCGGTCTCTTGGGGGCTTCCGGTACCTGTCGTGACTTCGTCGTAGAGGGCTCCAGGCAAACGGGGCTCTCTTCCATGCAGTAGGAAAGCTGGGCTGAATCCCGTTGTCTCCGAGACGCTGGAATTTATTGCGAGTGATATTTCCGGTAGTAGCTCGTCCCAGGTGTTTTGACGATCCCCTACGAATTGGGCAATCATGGTCTTGACCGTCCGATTTGCCCTTTCCGTTGGATTTTCCTGGGGACAGTACGGTGCGGTATGTTGCAGTTCTACTCCTGCTGTCTGTAGAAAGGACCGAAACGATCGGCTTGTAAATTGCGTGCCGTTGTCGCACACAAAGCGTTTGGGTATGCCGAAATGGCTCAGGATTCGTTCTCGAAAAGCCAGTTCCAGGGTAGCGGTGGTGGCCTTTTTGAGTGGTACCAATTCGACCCATTTCGTGAACGTGTCAAAGAAGACGAGCAGCATCGTGTTTCCTTTCTTTGATCGAGGTAGTGGTCCAACGAAGTCAGCGCATAGTGTAGCGAATGGCTCTTCGGCTTTGCGAGTAAGCATCTGTCCCACCGGCTTGCGCTGTTGAGTTTTGAACTTCTGGCAGCTTACGCAGCCACGGACATATTTCCTCACGTCTCGGTAGAAACCTGGCCAATAGTACCGTTGGGATATTCGGGTGATGGTTTTCCTGACCCCTAGGTGGCCTGCTGTGGGTTGGTCGTGGCATTCGTGAAGTATTCTGGCTCTTTGATCTCTTGCTACGCAGAGTTTCCATGCTATATGGTCGTCGTCGTCGGCGTCATGGCTCAGATGTCGATATAGTTCCCCGTTAGCGTAGGTGTAGTCGGGGTATTTCTGAGGCTCGTCCTGGACTTGTTTTATCCTGTGCTGGAGCCAGGGGCAGGCTGTCTTCTCCTCTTCGACCCATGCGAGTGTTCCTAATGGCCGCCTGGATAGTGCATCTGCAACTACGTTCTGTTTGCCCGCTCGATAATGCACGTCATATTGGTATTGCTGAAGTTCGAGGGCCCATCTCGCCACTCTACCGTATGGGCTGTCAAGCGTATTGAGCCATTTTAGCGCGAGATGATCGGTGATTACATCGAATCGGTACCCTTCCAGGTAGCAGCGTAGTTTGCGAATGGCCCAAATGACCGCCAGGCACTCCTTGTCGGTAGCGGAGTAGTTTTCTTCCGCCTGGTTAAGTCGTCGGCTGACATATGCTATGACTCGCTCTTTGCCTTCGATTTCTTGGGTGAGAACTGCGCCAACTCCTAGATTGCTCGCATCTGTTTGCAGCGAGAACTTGACGTTGAAATCGGGGCACGCAAGGACGGGGGCGGTCGTCAGAAGTGTCTTCAGTAGGTCAAAAGCAGCCTGTTGTGCTTCGGACCATACCCATGGTTGGTCCTTCTTGAGTAGGCGAGACATCGGTTGGACGACCGTCGCGAAGTTTGGTACAAATCTTCGGTACCAGGACGCCATCCCGATGCATTGACGAAGCTCTTTTAGGTTGGTGGGCGGCCGGAGTTCTTTGACGGCGGCAATTTTGTCGGGGTCGGTGTGGATTCCCTCCTTGCTGATCATATGGCCGAGGTACTTGATTTGGGTTTGAAAGAACGCGCATTTTTCCGCATTTATCCTTAGGTTCGCTTTCCGGAGTCGGGACAAAACCACTTTTAAGTTGCGTAGATGCTCGTTGAAATCTCGCCCCACGATGACAATGTCATCTAGGTACGCGAATGCATATGGCTCCATGTCTGTACCAATCACGGTGTCGAGAGCCCGCTGAAATGTTGCCGGTGCCGAGTGTAGTCCAAAGGGCATCACCTTCCATTGGTAGAGGCCCCGGCCCGGTACGGTGAAAGCTGTTGCTTCTCTACTTCCGTCGGCCATGGGGATCTGCCAGTATCCGTTTTTCAGGTCGAGGGTGGTGATGAACCGCGCGTTTTGTAACCGTTCCAAAATATAGTTGATCCTCGGCAGCGGGTAGGCGTCGGGGATGGAATGCGTGTTGAGTTGCCGGTAGTCCACGCACATGCGCCATTTCCCATTCTTTTTACGGACGAGTACAATTGGGGCGCTGTGGGGGGCTCCGGGAGGGCTCGATGAGGCCTTCCGAAATCAATTGGTCCACTTGTTCATCAATTATTCGCATCATTGCTGGGTTCTTAGGATAGTACCGCTGTTTTATGGGCCGGTTATCCCTCATGACAATAGTGTGCTTGGCGATGTCCGACGTCCCGTGGAGGCCATCAAATTTTGGTAGCTCCTCATCTAGAAATGCTTGGATCTGCGGGGCTAAGTCTGGCGGCCACGGCTCCGGGACTGGTTCAGGCTCATGTTCTGTTGGGTCGGCGGCTTCGGAGTCCAGTGGTTGGCGTGGGTCTTCGGGTAAGAGGGTTGTATCGAAGGCGCTGGGCGGTTCGATCCTCCGTTGGTAGTCGCTTATGTGGGCGACGATGGGTGTGGTGTCCACCATGGGTACGATGTTTTGGTACGCCGGGTGTAGTACTCGTGTTATACTACAGCCAGACTGGTACGTGAACAGGTGAGTCGCGATGACGCCTCTGGTATCACAACAACGACTTGTATGGGCGACGAAGATCTCGGACATGGCTCTAGGCATGGCTCGGTGCATGACGCTAAAAATCATGTCAGTACGCGGAAGGTACTCCATTGTGTGGGCGAGGATCGGTGTGGCGTCGGCCGTGGGTACGACAGGGCTGCGGTCGGTGTATCGTGGGGTCATCGTGCTGGTTTCCGGGCCCGCGTTGAGGGGCTCTGTGGATATCAGTTCGATTATGGGCCCCGACCAGTGTGGGGTTAGCGTGGCTGTTTCCCTTGTTGCTGGGCTGTTGATCTGTTGCTGCCGTTGTCGGTGTCGATGTTGTTGCCTTGGTTCAGGGCTGATGGTCGTCTCGGAGGGTGTTTCTGTGTTCACTTTCTTTTGGAGGAGGTGGTACTTACATGCTCTGTTGCTGGACTTGGACCTGGGCTTCCTGTGTCGAGCGCCGGGTTCCAGTGCATGAGTGCATGTCTCGTGGGTGAGATTTTCGTAGCTTCTTTGGGGTATGTGTCCCCTGTGGTTGGCCTTGGACGCGGTTGCTCCGTAATGACCGTGGGACTCGTTTTCCCGGTTACTTGTTTGTTGTTTCTTGGTGGCGGCTTCGGATTCGTGTTCTTCGTTATTGCCCGACGTTTTGCCTTTGCTGGGGCGGGGTTGGGTGTCGTGTTCTTCGCGGTGATATGGGTCAGTGTATTCGTTGGGGTATGTCGTGGTCGCGTGCTTGCTGTTGCTGGTATCGGTGTCATGTTGGCGCTGCTGGGTGCCAAAATTGTTGGGATAGGTTGTGGACGTATGACGGCTGCCGTTGGCTTCGGTTTCGGGTGTCGAGGTTCATCGCCTTGTACGCTGTTGGTTGGAACGGGGTGGATAGGTGGTGTGGGGCGCTGATCTCGTAATTGTAGAAGTGTGGTACCGCACTTGATCGTTGTTTCAATGGCACATAGGAAGTCCATGCCGACGATAACTTGATCCAACATGTTTGGTAGAACAAGGAGGGGTATTTGAACTGCTCTTTGATCTAGCCTGATGTGCGCCAGTAGAATCTGGGTGATCTCTCTGACCGAACCGTCGGCCAGGCGTATGCGGACGCATGCATCGTGCAGGTTGGCGTGGTTGTCTAGTTGTCGGGCGAGGCTGGCACTGATAAAGCTTCGGGATGCCCCCGTGTCGACGGTGGCTTCCGTTGCCTGTCCTCCTATGGTTACCATTGCCACTATCCGGTTCTCGTTCATGTGTAGCGGGGGTTTTATTCGTGGGTCGGGGCAGACGTCGTTCCCGGCTGATCCCGTGTCAGTCGAGGACGCGAGTCGTTTCCCGACGTATGTTGGCGACAGCAATCGACGGTCCGTGTGCCGCGCTTGCCACATTCCCAGCAGAATAGAATCGAGGGATTTTGGCATTCGTATGCCGCGTGCCCTGCTTCACCACACCGGCGACAGGCTGCGCGTGGGTTGGGAATGGGGGTCGTGATCATGCGATGTGCCGCCTCGGTGGTTGTCGTACCGGTCGGGTTGGATAGCTGTCTCCTTGGTGAGTCTGCCGAGTTCCAATGAGGCTTCCGGGATGGTGTCCGATTAGAGTCGCTGCTCCTCAGCTCTGTAGCCGGCTTTGCGTATCTGGGCGGTTGTTGTGGTGGTGCGAGAGTTGTCGGGATGGTCCGTGCTTGAATACCCTCCAACTCCGTGGCCAGCAGTGTTAGCTGGGACAAGTCTCGCAGTTCGTCGCGGCGCACGTACATCTGGTATGCGGGGAGGGCGTTGTCGTAGATCCTGCTTAGCTCCTTGGCTGCGTCGTACCTGGCGTGGTACATGAGTGAACGTATCTCGATGAGGAAATCTTTGAACAGTTCCCCTGGCATTTGCTGGCGGGCTCGGATCTGGTCTTCCAGTTGTTCGAAATACCGTGGTGGCAAGAAGAACGCTAAGAATTCCTGGCGAAAGTTTTCCCATGAGGAACTTTGTAGGCGGTTGATGCGGAACCAACACCTGGCACGGTCTGTGAGAAGTTCGGTCATGGCTCGCGGCAGCTGGTTTGTGTCCACCCCATAAGAGAGCGCACGTTCTTCGAGTAGTTCAATGAATGATAGAGGGTCACCTTGGCCGTCGAACTGGATTCCCCATCTTCGGATGTTTTCAGCCATTTGTGCGGCATGATTGTAGTAGTGTCCTTCCATGGGTCGGTCGATCGCTGGAAAGGCCCTCGGTACGGGCGCTGGGTGAGTCTCTGTAGCTAGGGGCCTTTGAAACGGGGCTGCAGGAGTGCGATATTCGGTGGCTGCAGGTACTCGTAATCCGGTCTTAGGATCCATTTGGCGAGTGTCGGATGGTCCAGGAGTAGTAGGCAGTGGTGACTTGGAGCGAGACCGTGAGGATGGTTTGGCATAGTACCTTTCAAACTCTCCTAAGCGCACCCAGGCATCTTGCGCGAGTGGCCCGGCGACTAGCGCGGCAAATTTCTTTCGGCGCTCATCGACCGTTCCTTCGCTGCCGAATCCGAATTCCTCGGCGAGGACTTCCAGCTCGTCCCGACGAAGTTTTTGGATCCAGCCGGTGCTGACCCCTGGATTAGAAAGGTGTCCCGCAGGGTATGCCTCCTCTGGTTGTTCCTCGTCGTGATGTTCCATGGTGGTTTTCTGTTGGTTTTGGCACTGATTCACGGTTAGACGGCACTTTTTACGGTCGGCACTGCGTTTACTATCGCGATTATTTCGCGTCCGGATAACGATAATGAATTATTGTCGCGTTTCTATTCAATTTTCCTTTTGCTGGCAGTGGGTCTTTAATCCACGAAGTCCCTGATTTCGGTTTTTCTTGATGTTTTCCTTCAAAAATCCTTTAAAGTCCCTGTTCGGGCGCCACTTGTAATGTCCTATTTCAGGCTGGGATATGCATCAGTCTGTCCAGGGTCCTGAATTACAAGTTATTTATAATTCACGAGGACTTTATCGGGAAAACCAGGAACTTTGCCAGAAACTGAAATAGAAATCACAACACTTTTGGTTCTTTAAAGTATTGATCGTTTTGTTTATTATATCGGGTTATTATGCAAATTCTTTAGTTTTACTACTTGAACGCGGCGTGTATGTTACTTCTTGATTGCCTTACGATGGCTGGTGGACTCTCTTTGACTCTCGATCGACTCCCGATTGATTGCCGGTTGACTGCCGATTGACTGCCGATTGATTGCCGATTGACTGCCTCGATGGCTGGTGGACTGCCTTTTTATAGATCGGCTGGTCTTTCTCGAATGTCTTATAGATATCTTATTTCTACTCCAGACCGTGGGAAGGGTTCTTTACATAAATCCTATGGTTCGTTACAAGGCTTAAGTCGCAGAACTCACAATTCTGCAAGTCACAGATATAGAAGAGCACGTCAAACCGACGAGCAACGCGAAGCGAGGAATGAAGTTGAACGGAATCGATGGTATCGAAATCAACAACATAGAATTGTTGGTTTAGACCTCTATCGAGTTGCATTCAATTATAACGCGGATTACATTTCACAGCAAGTCGATGCTATTGGACAAATGAACTTGTGTGCCAATAGTGCAAGGCATTTGAGTTTAAAAATGAAGCTACTGGATTGTGTTGCGCACACATACCATTGGTACCGCCACAAGTGTCTACGGTACGCTATTGAAAGTAGTTTACGATGGAACTGGCGGATTTTTTTTTAGATTGACCTGGTAGGAAAACGTTTTTGATATCACTGATTTTGCCAACGATTCGATCGCAAAATGGTACCGCACTTGCACTTGCTTCGTCGAACAGCTCATTCCACACTCAAGTTGCCGTTGAACATGCAAATAAATGAAACACCAACTTGCAACCTTTCACGAAATTCTGCGATGGCCAAAGTGTTGCAACAGAGCATATTAATAGTTTAGGATGAGTGCACGTTAAAAGATTTCCAAAAGAACCAAACCCGGCTTGTTGTTGCACTGATTTTATTAGCAGGAGATTTTCGCCAAACACTACCACTAATACCACGATCAACACCAGCCGACGAACTTAACGCATGTTTAAAATCATACGTTTTATTGAAAGACGTTAGGTTAGGTTGAAGCGGTTGTCGGGATCGCCATGAACCCGACACAGTTGGTCCGGTTACGGCCCGTTGTGATACCGCGTGGATCATGTCCTCTTCTCTTGTGTCCTCACTATGTCAGCAAATGCCGGATGCCCTTATGAAGTTTGCGATCCTTCTTGGACTCATATTAGACACGTCCGATATGTCGTTCATGAAAGGCATTCCCAGGTATTGCATCCTCCTTCTACTGAGAGCCGGACAGGAGCAGAATAGGTGTTCCACCGTTTCTTCCTCGTCCTCATCTCTACAGCTACGACCGAAGTCTTTGTAAGGGGCACCCATCCTGTTGGCATGGGTGCCTATCAGCCAGTGTCCTGTGAGGGAGCGTATGACTGTGCTGCACCTTTTTCTGCTGAGCTTGCAGAGCTCAGTGGTGCGCTTCTTTGTGATACTAGGCCATGTTTGCCGAGTTATACGACATTGCGGTACAGTTTGCCACCTATTGCCTGTTAGTAGCTTGAAGTGCTCTTTTATAATGTGCTTACAACTGGCCATTGGCATACGAATGTCCTCCTTATCGTGAAGAATGGGGATTGTAGTTCCAGTTCTGGCCCGCTCATCTGCTATGCAGTCGCCTTCAATGTCCTGGTGTCCAGGGACCCATTTTAGGCTGATAACAAACTGATGAGCCATCTCGTGGAGAGATTTGCGACAGTTTGCCATGGTAGCCGAGCTCGATGTTATCGCATTTAGCGATTTGATCGCAGCTTGACTGTCACTATAGATGTTTAAATGAGATGCCGTAGTGGCAATTTCACAAAGCCATCCCAAAGCTTCGTTGGTTGTTTGACTTCCGCTTGGAAGACACTACAGTGCTCAGGAAGCCTGAAAGAGTGTCTTATGTTTAGCCGTTTGGAGTAGATTCCCCCCTCCGACCGTATTGTCCAGTTTTGAACCATCTGTGAAGATTTGTATGACTACGTCTGGGCCAGGTGGTCCTTCGAGCCAGTTGTCTCTGTGGGGTGTCTATGGGGTGTCTATGTGGGACTATCTATGTGCTCCCTCGGAACACAGTAGTACGTTTTTGTTGGGGCGATCTCGTTTCCGTTTAGGATAGATGCGTGACCGGTGTGCTGTGGCACCCATTGGTCGGAGTCTCTCAGACGAATTGCTGCCATTTCTGCCTGCAAGGTCTAGACTCTGGAGGCATAGGATGGCATTTAGCGCATCATTTGGTGTGGTCCGTAGGGATCCACTTATGCATAGGGCGGCAGTTCGTTGTACCTTGCCAAGTTGTTTAGTGATGGTCTTTTTTGATAGGGCAGGCCACCACACTGCGACTCCGTAGAGTAGTACTGGCCTAACTATTGCTAGGTATATCCATTGGACTATGCTTGGGTTTATGCCCCATTTCAAGACAATTGCCTTTTTGCAAGTGTAGGGGCCTATCGTGGCCTTCTTCACTCTGTTTTTGATATTCAGGTTCCAACACAGCTTCTTGTCAATTACCAACCCTAGGTATCGGGCATTCTCGCTGAAGGAGAGCCTGCATCCGTTTAGTATTGGGGGGGGGTTGAGAGGAGGAACCTTGTATTTGGTTGTGAACAATACAAGTTACGTTTTCGAGGGATTGACTCCCAGTCCTCGTTACTTTGTCCATTCAGACAGTCGCGTGAGCTTTGCAGTCATTAGATCGCAAAGTGTTTAAGGGAATTTTCCCGAGAAGATGATGTTGCCATCGTCCGCGTACCACTTTACAGACCTTACTAGAGTTCCTTACTAGAGTTAGTCCACGTACCATCCATGCTTTTGAGATACCCCACCGAGGGGGCTGTTTTTGAGAGGATCTTACGGAGCCTTGCAGCTTCCGAAGTCTCCTCAATGTCAGAGCAGAATTTTTGCCAAGAGGCTCTTTTTGCTCTCCTAGTTTAAATCTTATATAGGGATAGATTACTCTTGTAGTTTGCCCAGTGTTCCTCTTCGTTGTGGCTCTTGGCTTCATTGAAAAGAGTCCTGCAGCTTTAACGTAGGATATCTCTTTGTTTTGAACACCAGGGGGGTTTCTTTTTCTCCCTAGGTATGGTTAAGGGGCATCCTGCCGTACAGGCCTTACTGCCGTCTTGAGTGCCCGGGCATTTTGGTGATAAGGCGTATAGTAGTTCCTCCATGTTTGAACTATATATATCCCAGTTGGCATTCCTGGGGTTTATGTAGTCTGTGGGTTTAGGGTTTTCGATAGATAGGACTGTCTCGATATACCTATGATCAGAGATAGAGTGGACCTCTAGGACTATCCAACTCTTAATTATGTCTGATAATTTGTGAGACACTAAAGTGAGGTCGATAACCTCCTGTTTTTATAATGAAGGTGGGATCGCTCCCCCGATTACAAATAACCAGATTTCAGTTTAGGATGAAGCTGAAAAGTGACTCACCCCTTACATTTGTGTCCGCGCTCCCCCATTGAGTATGGTGAGCGTTGGCGTCGCAGCCTATTATGAAGCCTGTATTCGACCTCTCGCTGTCGCTGGCTAACTTGTGAACGAGGTCACTTGGAGGATCGATTTCCTCGTGGGCCATGTAGGATGACACCAGTCTTAGGTGTGTCCCTGTATTTCTAGGCTAGCTAGCTGTTGTCGCCGTTGCTAAAATTGTGGAGCAGAAAGATATTTAGGTGTCGTTTTACAAGTATGCAGGTACGAGTTTTACCCTCTGTTTGGGCTACGGTAAGCTTGTAACCCTTCGTCGCTAATCCACAGACCTTGCCCCCAACCACCCAAGGCTCCTGTATTAGCAGAAAGATATTTAGGTGTCTTTTTACAAGTATGCAGGTACAAGTTTTACCCTCTGTTTGGGCTACGGTAAGCTTGTAGCCCTTCGTCGCTAATCCACAGACCTTGCCCCCAACCACCCAAGGCTCCTGTATTAGGACTACCACGCTTGAAACCAAGCGGAGTATGAGAGCAGCAGATGCTGCTTTACAGTGGTGGAAATTGATCTGCAGAAGTCTTAGAGACATCGCTATGATCAATCTCCACCACAGTCGTGTCGGCGTCCGAGTCGTCGGTGACCTGCTCGTCCTCGCAACACATAGCCTCGAAATCCTTCATGAGGGTCGAGTCCGTGAGGTAGCCATCCTGTTCCAGCCCCAGCTCAACTTCGGGTGCTTCGATCTCCGAGGCCAGTCGACTTGTCGACAGGACGGGCCTCGCTGCGTCCGACTTGTACCCGTTGATGGTGACCGAGCTGAAGCCGGAGTTCAGCTCACCCTTAGCGGCCTCGATCGGGGCCAGCGGTTCCTTGTTGAGGATGACCACCACTTGGTTTGTGGCCCTGCGTCGCCTCAACTTTCACTACCTTCCAGTCCTCGGTAGGAAGGTGTGGATTGCATCGCTGCAACATTTTAAGGATGCGCTCCGGCTCCTTTATTGAGGCGGGCACCCATATTCTGGCCCTTGGTCTACTGGGCACTTCGCTCCAGTCTACCGCGACGAGCTTCGCCCATGGGTAGACCTTTCCGTCTTGCGCTACCGCTTCTTTATAAAGCTGTACGGAGCGCTCGTTTTCGCAGGCTAAAATTTTTGTATTGCAAATGGAACCATCCCATGTCCTTACAGACTGAGGGTGGCCCAGGGTCCTTCTCGATGCGGTCGGTCAATGCCGCTTCCACCCACTTGCACTGATTTCTTGGGATCCTTCCATCTGCACTACCGTTGTCCAGGACACCAATAAGTGTCCTTTCCTTGGCAATTTGCGCTTCGCAGCGGGTGCTGGCGTTTCCTCGGGCGCGTTGCCTATTAGGTTGAGGAACTTCCCTTGGTGGCTTCATGCTGAAGTCTGGGAGCACCGTCGTGGCCCACTCCACCTTCATCACCCTTGAGAGGGTAGAGCCAGGCCTTGAGGCCGCTGCTTTTCCCTGTTTGGGATTTGGCATTTGGGGAGTGCCATTCTCATTCGTTTTTTTGTTTTTGTATATTTTGATTGTCCATTTGTCATCCCACGAGATGCAGAGAAGGGGAACGGTCAGCCCGGGCAGTGATCCACGGTGCCCAGGTAAGGCATCATTAGAACAGGGGGCTGCCAAGTCCCTGAGCTCTCCGTTCGCGACTGGGCTAGTTTTTATACCGGGCCCCCAGGCAGGCTGACTCTTGGCACGTGTCGAGTGACACCTTAGTCCGGCCCGGTGTGAGGTGAGTGTTGGGGTTGGGTTGTGGGTAGGTAATGTGTAGGGATGGGAGTGTGTGAGCTACTTAGTGAGAGGCGGCACCACAAGCGCATCGTCAGTATTGCTGCTTCGCGAACACCCGCTGGCTGTCCGGGACTGATTATTTTCGGTACTCTCCCTCAGAGCCAACTTAGTTGCTTCTCTTTGGGATGCCCGCTTATTCACAGCAGACCTACCCCCTACGGTATGCCATTCTCAATCCGCAACCTGCGACCGCCTGGTGGCCTCAGGTAGACCCCCCTGAGCCAACTCAGAGCCCAATAGGTTCATCGGATTGAAAGACGTTTAAACGCTCAAATTAAATATAAAAATATGAGTCGAATTGCAGAACGAGCAATCTGGAGAAGTTTTTTCGAAACAATTGATAGAAATTGGCAATGGAAAAATACCTGTTCACTCATTTTCTGGATATATCACATTTCCTACCAGTCTCCTCATCGGGGAGGTTTTCCCAAACACTGCTCAAATTTTTAAAAATCATGTTAGTTTGAGCGTTTGCAAAAATCGTCGATGTCAACGAAAATGAATTTCCAAACCGATGTTTTCAACTATCCAACGGAGTTTTTAAATTTGATGGAATTGCCCGGACTTCCACCTCATAATCTGCAACTAAAGATCGGATCGGTAATTATTATGTTGCGGAATATAAACCAGCCACGTCTTTGTAATGGCACCCGACTTGCGGGGAATAAATTAATGAGCAACGTCATCGAAGCCACAATTTTGAAAGGGAAATATAAAGGAGAAGATTTTCAGCCCCTTGTTAAATGAAAGCTCACTGCTGCATGATCTTTGACTAATTACGCCGGTGTTTCACCAGGTCCCGACGGAGTTCCCGGCTGTCGACTCAAGTACTGTGCCGACGCTCTGTGTGGACCCCTGCTTAAACTATTGACCCTATCCATTAACTCTTCATGCTTCCCCCCCAATCTGGAAAGAATCTTTTATTTTATTTTTATTTTATTAGCAAGTCTGAAGCAAATAATTATAGAGGTATATGTAAATTATCAGCTATTCCTAAAATGTTTGAAAAAATTTTAACACCGCAATTGCAACATCTCTGCATATCACTTACATCTACAGCTCAGCACGGATTTAAAAACGACGATGAACAGCCACAAATTTATTAGAGTTCACCTCTTTTATCATTAAATGCTTTCAGTGTATCTTGCAGACGGATGTTATTCACACTGATTGCAGTAAAGCATTCGACTTTGTGAACCACTCCATTCTAGCACAAAAACTTGACCTTTTAAGGTTTCCGCCCTATCTTTCAATCTTGCTTGCATTCTGATCTCAATAACTTTCAGTCATGGTGTTGTGCAAATATGTTACACCTTAATGCCTGGAAATGCAAAGTAATGACATTTCATCGCTCCAGCCCCTTGTTGGCTCCTTACGCCTCTGCGGTGCTTCTCTTGAGAGAATTATCTTGGTAGATGATCTTGGTGTTAAACTAGACCTCGAGTTAAAGTCTTCTGAACACATTTCTACCATGATAAATGAGACCATGGGCGTGCTTGGGTTTATAAAGAGGTGGTCAAAGGAATTTGAAGACCCCCATATAAAAAAGACTCTCTATATCTCGCTTGTTCGTCCTATTTTTAAATACGGCTCATGTGTATGGTGCCCTAGTACAAAGTACACCAGGAAAGAGTATGAAATCAGCTAAGAAAAACTTTTTGCTTTGAGTTGTTTGTAAAAAATATATCTTTATACAAAGCTCCAACAGCTCCGGATCTCCTCGAGAAGCGCTTCCTCGGCGGATATACGGATCAGCGGGTGAGTGAATACGGCCAAGTATGCCGCTTTGCATTATAAGAGATCTAAGAGCGGCAGAAATGTCCCTATTCTTCTACCCAATCGTCTTTTGTACTCTGCCTTGTCCGCTAATTCTCAGTGCACACTGAAGGAAATTCATAGTCATTTCTTTTGTATTATCACTTTTATTTTATATTTGTATACCATTTATATCATATTATTTTTTATATTTATATTTATTTATATTGCGTCTTAATTAATTTTGAATTGATGGCTTACGTTTTGTCCATGCTAGTTTTCAAGTTAAATTCATTTTTCAGGAAATTTAATGTTTCAGCTAGTCAATGTTCCCGTAGAAACTCTCGGAATGCTAAGGAAGTTGCTCGTTATTGGCATTTGCCCGCTGGCATACACCAGCTGCTCTAGCATATAAGCATATACGTTTTGTTTGCGGTGCTCGTTCCCGTCTCTTGCGCGCGGTACTCTTTGTTTTTCTATATGCTCGTAGTAAGGTTGGAGGAGCTCGAGGAGCTGTAGGGCACGTTCAAAAGCCGTGCAGAACGAGCTCGAAGAATTTAGCAGTGGATTGCGCGACAAGTTTCAAACACTGTTTCGAACGTTGAAGCCGTCAATTTGTCGTGAAACTGCCAGGACTAGCGATCAGATGTCTTCTCATTCCACGTTGGCTGGAACAAATGCAACTTGCCTCTTCGCAGCCTCCACCTCGCCGTAGACAGTCCCTGCCGCCTTTGCAATTGCCAAAGTTTGGCGGAGGGTATGCAAACTGGTCAGATTTTTATTCTATGTTTGTTACCATTATTGACCATCATCCGGACCTATCCAATATTGAAAAGTTCCAGCATCTGCGATCTTGCTTGCGTGATTCGGCGTTGGAGACAATTCGATCATTTGAACTCTCGGATAGCATTAGAGTTACTGGAAAAGAGATTTAATAATCGACGGTTGGTCTTTCAGGCACACATTACTGAGATCCTGGGGCTGTGGAAAATGGGTCAGTGGCTATGCTTCGGGAGATTTCGGACAAGTTCAACTCTTATATGCGGGCGTTGCAGACTTTGGGTACTCCTGAGCAGATCGCTGGATGCATCATCGTGCAGGTGCTTCTACGGAAACTGGATCCAGCGAGTCAAGCAAAGTGGGAGGAAACTTTAGAAGATACAGCCTTTGTCAATCTCATTCCTTCGTGGGAATCTATGGCCTCGTTCTTAGAACAGCGATGCAGGACATTGGAAATCGTGGATTTCGCTATGGCAACTTGTGCTCCGAGCAGTCAGGTGGGCAGAAGTACAAAAACTAACCCTTCTAGATCCGCACTTGTTGCCACAGGTCACAGCTCATCGGGATGCGCTCTTTGCAGTGAAACTGCTCACGAAATCCATTATTGCTCGAAGTTCAAGGCCGTGTCCCCTGCGAATCGTCTTAAGGAAGTCAGGAGACTCTCCCTATGCTTAAACTATCTAAAAGCAGGTCATCGGGTGACTACATGCAGCTCGAGCAGCTGTCGTATCTGCGAGCGCAGGCACCACACTCTTTTGCACTTCGGTAGTCCTGAAGCTACTGCAGTACAAACTCAATCAGTGGCACTTTAAACTCTATCTCCGCCTGTGCCGTCTAATCTCAGCACTCAAGCCTCTACTTCAGCACCTACTTTGTCTCATAATGCCACTGTACCCTCTATTTCATCGTCTAGCTCTGCTGCTCTTATTTCCCAAGGTTTCAGTAATGATGTTGTTCTGTTAGCCACGGCAAAAGCTCGCTGCCGAGCTTTGCTTGATTCCGGCTCTCAGCTGCACCTAATAACCTCTCGTTTTGCAAATCAGCTTCAGCTTCGAAAAATAAAATCATCGACTGCAGTATCTGGAATAGGTGATTCAAACTTCGTCACGGATGGATTTTCGGTCAACATTAGCCTGAACTCTTGCTCGACGGACTACTCAACTCTCATCACTGCTGTTGTAGCCTCTAACATAGGCGATCGTCAACCAAGTTTCGGAATAGACACCCACGACTGGAACATTCCAGCAATCTTACCACTTGCTGATCCAGAGTTTCATAGACCTCAGCGTGTCGATCTTTTAATTTTCGCCAATCTGTTCTATGAGATTCTTTGTGTTGGTCAGGTCAAACTACTGCCAGGATTGCCATCAATTCAGAAAACTCGCTTGGGATGGGTCGTCTCTGGAGCTTGTGAACGATTTAAAGGCGTTTTGTTAATGAGCTCACGCGCTACTGCCTTAGATAAAAGGCAAACGCATAGGTAAACGCACACCCCGAAAGGTTCTCCCAGCCAAATTGTCCAGAGTTCGATGCCCAAGGTTCCCTGAATGTAACCCTCCAATTGATCGCCGTGACTTGGACATGCTTTCCAACTTCAATATGGACTTTCGCTGGACTTCGCTGATAGAAATCCTACAATCATCTTTCCCACGAACCATCTGGTCAACCTGTACGCCAGAATTGAAAATTGGTTGGAGCTAATTCCAATCAATTCCATCTTTTATCTCCATATGGACCACTTAGGACCGCTTGAAATGGACGAGCTCAGGACGCGTTAAGGACACATCGGGGATCTTAATAGCATAAATCTCGATTTTCAATTTCAGAGATCCCAGCCGAAGGTGATGACCAAAGTAGTTCCATTGCCTTGTATGAATGACGGCTCTCCTCCTTCGTTTGATGAGCCTCTCTGAACAAATCTGTTCCCTTGATGATCTGAATTACTGGCAATGTGTGGACTTCCAATAATATGGAACCCTTCAGAGTCTGTTGAATGTCAGGTTTCAACGGTGGCAGTAAGTCGGGTTTCCCAGCCTTGCCCTTGTAGTTACTTGCGAGATAATCTTCGTATCCATCGCATCGCTTTATTATATCGGTCATACTGTCGCCTACTTTCCCTTACCAATATGAAATAAATTGTACAACATTAACCATTGAAACGCTAGACTTTTTCTTAATAATAACTGAGTTTCAACGGCTATTCAAAACTCTAAATAGCCAAACAGATGCTATGTGGCTAATTTGTGTAGATAGGCATCACTGCCTATCTGATTCACTGATTACATTCGTTATTCAAATGTCGTCTACAACAACTCCAAATCCTCCATTTTCGCAATCGAAGGTTATTCCAAAAACATGGTCAGCGACAACGAGCCGCAGCTTACGGCTGAGTCCAGCGATGTGACATGCTGGTGTTTAGCTAGTAAAACAGCCACTGGTGATGTCTTTGGAAGAACTATGGGATGTTTTGCATCGTAAGTTGCCATCGAATAGTCAATGCGTCGTCCTACGCGCATTATTCCTTGGTCGTCAACAAATGGTGTTTAGCGAATCAGCTTGGATTTTTGTGAAAGTGGTCGTCCAGTGTGCAGCTGCTGCTGCTCTACTTGGAAGAACTCCATATGAACGTGTTTAATTATCCTAGTGCGTGCATATTGAAGCGGTGTACAAAGCGTCAGCAGTAGCTAATTTTCCGCAAAAGATGTGAACAGGAGCACGCCTTGTTGATCCTACATTAAAGATCATTTCCTTTATCGGAAATGTATAGATTAACTTGAGACTTGACCTTTACTTCCATGCACGCAGGCTCCTCAGTACACAGCGCGAACTTTGCCTTAGAAGGTGGCCAAGTGAGACGTGATTGGGAAAGCCACGGTGGTCCATTCCACCACAATTTATGGTCCACAAGATCCCTCGGTAAAATTCCGCGAGATGCACAATCCGCAGGATTGTCCCCAGTGCGAATGTGCGATTGTTTGCGATTGCAAACATAAGTGTTCCAAGTCCGAGGGTGTGATGAGAGCCAATGCAGTACAATTTCTGAGTCAGACCAACACGAAGTACTGGAAATAGCAATAGTTAGTGCTTGCTTAACCAGAGACATAAATTTACATAGTAGATGGGCTACATTCAATTCGAGCCGCAGGACGGATATAGGTTTGATGCGCGCAACAAGAATTTTTGCGGCGATCAGTCTGACAACATTAGCAGACGACGCATCGGAAAATCCATGCAGCTCCGTTGTTTGAAGTGGTAAGAATAAATAGCGAGGTTTGCGACACGATATCCAAGAAATTAACTTCAAATTAACTAACTGTTGACAACGTGAACATATCTGTAGGGGGTAGTGATTCATTCCATTCGACCGAGCTCAGCCAACTACACTAGTCAACACGATTTTTCCTCAAGGAACAAAACCAACTTTTTATTAAAGATTTGGGGCTTAGAAATGGTTTGATGATATTTTTTTTTTTTTCTATGGCAGAACTTTTTTTTGAAGAATTTTTTTAATCTGGTATTTTTTTTAAGCTTTTTTCAGAGGTAGCGATAAAAACTCAGGAAAAGTCGAAAAAAAATTATATTTATATTTTTTTGTGTATAGGTGCGTTAATTTGGCGTCGTTTAAGGTATCGCTCATTAAAATCTATGGAGAGACTTTGGAGCTAAAATTCGTTAACCAAACCTAAAATATGGAAAAAATGAACAAAAAATACCTTTTTGAAGGCGGCGGGCCCAGCTGCCAATTGGGAACGATACCTTAAACGACGCCAAATAAACGCACCTATACACAAAAAAATAGAGGACACAAGATATAATTTTTTTCGACTTTTCCCGAGTTTTTAAAGTCAAAATTTCGTAAAAATACCGCACAAAAATCATCATTTTTGCATTTCAATGCTTTATATTTCCCAAACGGTAAGCTGTAATCACAAAGTGTTTGGGCTTAACTTCTAGCTGTTTTAATTATCTTTTCAAAATAGCAAAGTTCTTTACAACCAGACGTAAGATACTAAAGTTATGTGAAAAAACTATCGCTACCTCTGAAAAAAGCTAAAAAAAAAAATACCAGACTTCAAAAATTCTTCAAAAAAAAGTTCTGCCATTTTCTATGGCATCTATTTTAAATCCCCATATCTATCAGAAAAAGTCGGTTTGGATCCTTGAGGAAAAAAAAAGTTCGATTTTGTCGAGTAGTGCTATCTAAAAAGAGAACTGTTGGGCAAAGCGTCGGCCCATGGCAGCACAAAGAGCAGTGGAGCATATGTAACATCTCTTAATGTAACATCTCTCTTTCTCACCGTTTTGCCTTTGCTTATGCTCTTGCTGGGGCTTTGCTCTTTCTCCGCGTTCGTCAGCCGCTGTGGGGGAAAAAGCCGAAGACACCTGAAGATCGATCGACCGTAGTTAAACGTTTTGCTGTCTGGCACAGTGACCTGCCTGCCACATAGTTTTAAACGCTCATAACATAAATATATCTCTTTCAACAGTCTTGAACTAGCCCCGCGTCTTCAATCGGCCCATCGAAACTCTCGCTATTAAATCCGCTTTCGCTATTTTTCGATACAACATACAATAGAATGTGAATATATTAACTGAACAATCATCATCTCTTTAATAACCTCGCAAAACAACGCTACTGAAAAAGCTCATTAGCTCAACAAGAACTTTTAGAAATACAGTTGTGGAGGCTAACAAATTCAGGCGATCTTAAATCTTGGCAAGCTCAGAAAGCAAAATCCCTTTTTTAGAGCACTTGTGGCGTAAGTAATGCTCAGCATGAAGGAAAAATCGTCTACAATAGGATCCCTGCATATTCTAAGAACCTTAACGTATTCAGTTGGGCTTTCTAGTTCTAGACATTCAAGTCGGTACTCACAGATGTCCTTCGGCAGTGAATTGTTATGTCAGGCTTGGGTTCCAGATTATGATTGGTTCTTTATTGAAAATAAACTTATATTTATATAAAATAGTGAAGAGGTGTTACCTCCATGCAGGTGATTCACCGGTCCGGTCTGCAATATGACGGGTCAGATTTCGATCGGAATGAATGCAGACGCATCACTTTTGGCCCACGACAGTGACCGCTGCTGGGGCCGCATCACATTGCAATCCATCTTTAGGGTGGTTCTTAATAACACTGCATGAATACACTACAAAATTCAATATTGAAGTCCGTTTTCGAAATTTATATTGAGCTCGACACAATAGCAAAGTCAGTTCATCCTTGATTGTAATGAGATCGGCGGTATTATTGCAGCCAGTAGGAGTATCGCAGCAGCATTCGAATACAAATCGGTATGATCTTCAGCGAGCTGCTAGATAACATGAAAGGCTAAGAACGATGACGAAGCTAATCCGTACGTGATACATAATGATCGAGCGGCTCACTGTTAGTGATAACATTTTCTCAATGTCCGTATAAAACAAAAGCGATGCAGACGAAAACGTTGACATACTCCAAATCCCGTTGAATAGGTGGTCCTATGTAAAGTCGTGAGTTAAGCGAATATCTCTTGGAGTTTTCTCCAGATCCATAGAATACAACTCGGCATCGCGTGGATGTGCTATCCGGTTTGAACACTGCGTGGTGAGGTAAATAGCTATGATTGGCTGGATCCGCCTCGATGGTAGCGCAAGGAAGCGCAGCCTTCCAGCTGTGAATGAGCGGGAGAGCAACAAGCATGTGGCGCGACCTCGAATAACACCAGCAAAATTTGCATGTAAACCAAACACTGCTAAACGATTTTGCGACCTACAGGTGGTCTCCTTGCCCCAGGAGTGGCTAACCCCGGCAAGATTAGTAAGATCGGCACCTTTTTGTTAAATAACGATCTTTTACTTGATGAAATCGACTTAGGGAATTGAAGCAACAGTTACTGTTGAGAGTAGCAGCAGCGAGTTGGCAGGGGGCTGTTGTTAACAGCCGGAGCGCGCTCTCTCTTGCCTGGCGCTAGCGAGTTGGCGGGCAGCCAGCTCACTAAGCGGGAGTTTTTAGTATTCTACCCACCCCCCGTACATTCCGGTACGCGTCGATACATAGAATCGTTTATATTCACACCCACATACATACACACATATAATCAAACAACCGCGCCGTTTCGAGTGCCCAATAAACCGATTTGTTAACCATCATACTGTGCCTATTCATTGCGGGACACTTTGGATCTTCTGAGGGCTTATCTGCAGCACTAGGAAGCGCCCTACTACAAACATTGGTCCTTCGAGCCGGATTCTTGCTGAATCGAGATTGTCCCAGCAAGCATCGGTGGATTCCAGAGAACTGCAGATAAGTTCGCTCATATTGTGCCGCCAATCGATTCCTTCCGCGATTGGCGTTCCGCACTATTCACGTCCGAGTGTCCACTTATCCATATGTACATATATTCTTATGTACATATTGTCCGATCTCACTAACACTTTCCGTTAGCTATTAGCAATTATCCGCTACACAGCCACAATACCGGCGTCCGACACGTATGTATATATGCATGTGCATATGTTGTGCCTGATTCGCACACACATACCCCGCCCCCAATAAAACACTCATCCGAAGTAATTTATTGGCGTTGTTTATTGTATTTATTGTTTATTGTGTATATCGAGTTGTATATTCTTACAATCTTATTTTCACTCAATACTTCTCATAAATAATAAACCTCATTAATCCCGGTGGGAAAATACCTAAAAAAAATACCGATTACTCCACATCTACATACCACACTTAGTATATGTACGCACGAACGCGTTCGTCCGATACGCGGTACCAGCACTCCGCTGCTTATGCAAATTTCGCAATTACCAAGAATTTAAGCATTCCAGGCGCCCCTAAAGTGGCCCACAGCCCGAGCAATTTCCCCCACATCCGGGATAAATTCATCCAACAAGAGGCACAGCTCATTTCCGCAGTCTTTTTCGCATTTTTCCGCGCCAAATTCCAAAGTGCAAAAAAAAAACTAGAGGTGACAAACCAAAAAAAACCTAGTGGTGGCAAAAATAAAAATATCGCTCACGGGCCTCGTATCCATCGAGTAGTTAATATTTTTCGCAAATCACCTTGTCCATCGCCCACTACGACTAAATCCATTCCAGTACCGATATTTAAACATATCGTAGTCTAGTGCGGATCCCGATTGTGATTCTTTTGTGCGCCAAAACCGCGGGGAACAAGAAAAATATCCTTTTTTTCTTGCGTCATATCATCCGATAGTTTTCCCGAACACCTCCGTTTTCGCTCTAAGATCGTCTTACACATCACCCACTACGACGAAATAAAATCCAATACCGATATATCAAATATCGTAGTCTAGTGCTGATTCCGTTTTCGACTTTTTTCGTGCATTAAAACCACTGCCAATAAGAAAATATCAATTTTCTTGAGGAATATCATCCGATAGTCGTGCTCGACAGGAAAACAATTCCTTGTTGTTCTGCCTCTGGTGTGGTGTCCATTTCCGCTTTATCCGCACAGTCCTCATTTTGGCGTTCATTTGTGCTTCCGCGTGCGGTCCTTCTTAGTATGCCAACAGGTGTGGAAGACAACAAGAAGTTTTTGTCGGTGCCTACGCCTGGTAGATCAAGGCGATCTAGCTCATCCGTGCCATCAACGCCGACCTCGGGGACTCAAAGGGCAAGGTCCTTAGGTACTCCAAGGGCTTCCACGAGTGCCACGGCGGCGACGACCAAATCGGTGCTGTTTCCTTCGCCGATCACGACTAAGGTGCTTTCGCCTCCATACCCGCAACTAGTCGATCCTCGCTCCACACTTCCAATGGCACAGCCGATTGTCACCTCCGCACGGGCCAAGTTTGTGGCAGCCATCGATAGGCTGACCACCTTGGAGGCACGGCTCACCACTCCAGGGACCGCCACCCCATCCTCCGCGGTCTCACAGGTCCGTCGTGACCAGCTCAAAAACATGTGGGCCAAGGTGGATGCTGAATTTGAGGCATGTTCGCTGGCAATGCTGTGCGAGGCCCCTGAAGACCAAGAGGAAATTCAGAAAATGTATGGCGAGTGCTATGAGGGCTATGAGCGGTGCGTGGCGGACCTCATAGCCCAAATAGACCGCCCAGACCTCCGACCTCCCGGGCCGCAGACCTCCCAGGGCGGTTGTCGGCTGCCCCCTGTGACATTGAAGTTTTCGCAGGGGATTACGTTCGCTGGCCGACGTTCCGCGACCTATTCACAGCGATTTATATAAACAATCCGAGGCTGTCCCCGGTGGAAAAGCTGTACCACCTCACTACTAAAACCCGTGGCGATCCGAAAGCCATAGTAGAAAAGTCCCCACTTACCAATGACGGTTTCGAGGCAGCATGGTCAGCCCTCCGTAGTCGATATGAAAATAATCGACTCCTGGTGACCAACCAGATAAATATCCTGCTATTGCTGCCTCGCGTGGGTTCCGAGACTAGTCGTGCCTTGAAAGAGCTTCAGAGCACCATTCAAGGTGTTCTAACTGCTCTGGCCCACTCCAAGGTCTGCACAGACAATTGGGATAGTATTCTGGTGACCATCTGTGCATCCAAGCTGCCAAAACTGACCCGGGCTCTGTGGGAAGCGTCAGTGACTGACAAGAAGGAAATGCCTCCATGGACGGAAATCGACTCCTTCCTGACACAGCGGTACCTGACGCTAGAGGCCATGGAGAGCGACCCTTCCCAGGCTAGAAGCGATCCGCATCAGCAACCGTCCAAAGGCAGTCAAAATCCGCAATCCTCCGGAAGCCACGCCAACCCATTCCGGTCTCAAGGCAGTCCTCCTCCGAGGAACTTTCACTCCTTCAAGACCCACATTAATCCGAAGCAGTGCGATCTCTGCTCCAAAGAGAATCATCCGGTCCGGCTCTGCCCGCACTTCCTCCAAATGGACGTTGAAGCACGTTCAAGCTGCATCAAGACGAAGCAGTTGTGCTTAAACTGTTTTGCCCGAGGTCACCAGCTCCGAGAGTGCACCAGCGCCCACAATTGTTTCACGTGTGGAGCCCGTCACCATACACTGCTGCATCGCGGTACTCCTGCCTCCAGTGAGTCGTCCACATCCGCGCAAATTTCCAATTCGTCCGACGCTCAGCCCACCGTGCAAAATTATTTCACCTCGGGCACCAGGCCCGTTCTTCTAGGCACGGCAATAATTAACATTTGCCACCTGGGGACAAATTTCCGCGCCCGCGCTCTAATCGACTCGGGCTCCGAGGCTACGTTCATTACGGAACGGCTTTTTAACATCATCAAACTACCATTCCGCCTTATTCAGGCACAAGTCTCAGGCCTGAGTCAGTCGGTAGCAGCTCAGTCCAAGAAGCTCTGCCACTTTTCCATTCGTTCCCCGACTAAGCCGGGCTTGCAGTTGAAAGCCGCGGCTTACGTATTGCCGGAACTAGCAGGCAATCTCCCTTCATATCCAATTCCGCTAAGTGCGTTGCGAGATTTGCCGAACCTGCCATTAGCTGATCCCACCTTCTATGAGAGCTCGCAGATAGATGTCCTGATCGGAGCCGATATCCTTCCCTCCATCCTTCTGAGCGGTTCACAGACCGACATTTGTGGCTCTCTCCTTGGGCAGGAAACGATTTTCGGGTGGTTGCTTACTGGTCCGGTGCCCAGTGCCCCCCAGAACCGAATCGCATCTTTCTCCACACAAGTGTCCAACGTCCTCGATGCTCCATTAGACAAGCTCCTCACAAAGTTTTGGGAGGTGGAGGATCTACCAACCAAGTTAGTAGGAGAGTCCGATTCCTATTGCGAAAGCAACTTCCTACAAACCACCACGAGGGCAACAAGCGGAAAATACATGGTAACCCTACCATTCCGCGACCCGGGTCATCTCGGGTCTGGCCTAGGGTATTCAAGGTCGATCGCACTAGCCCAGTTCTTAAGGAACGAGAATCGGCTGAAGAGAGATTCGCCGTTGCACGAACAGTACGTTTCCGTAATCCAAGAATACTCAGATCTGGGCCACATGACAGAGGTCCCTCCGAGCCACGACTCCAACAACTACTATCTCCCTCACCACGCAGTAATCAAACCCGATAGCACTACAACGAAGCTTCGTGTGGTGTTTAACGCATCCAGCCCATCCGCGAACGGAACGAGCTTGAATGACCTCCTTCACGCGGGCCCGGTCCTACAATCCGATTTGACCCTTCAGATTCTGAAATGGCGCTACTTCCGATATGCGTTCAACGCCGACATCACCAAAATGTACCGTCAGATTTGGGTGGATCCAGAACACACTCGTTTCCAGAGAATCTTGTTTCGAAACGCAGATGGGGAAATTCGTGATTACGAATTGAAAACCGTCACCTTTGGCGTCAACTGCGCCCCCTTTCTCGCCATTCGAGTCCTTCAACAGCTTTCCAACGACGTCCAATCGCAATTCCCCAGGGCTAGTCATATCATTCGGCACTTTATGTACGTCGACAATGTCCTCGCCGGCGCTGACTCCACACAGGAGGCTCAGCTAGCCATCCGCGAATTACAGGCCGCCCTCAGTTCGGCAGGTTTTCCGCTACGAAAGTGGACAGCCAACCACAAGGACGTATTGGCCGAGATTCCGAGTGACCACCTCCTCCACACTGATTTCCTGGAGATTGACGCACAGAGCACGGCAAAGACTCTCGGCATTCGCTGGAAAGCGACCTCCGACGAGTTCTTCTTTGTTCCTCCGGTGCTCTCGCTTGAGTCATCCTACACCAAGCGAGAAGTCCTCTCGCAGATAGCGAAACTGTTTGATCCTGCAGGGTGGCTGGCACCGTTCATCGTCCGCTCCAAGATCTTCATGCAGGAAATTTGGTTGCAGGAACTGGAGTGGGACGAGAACCTTCCGAACGAACTGTGTCAATACTGGCAAGCCTTCCTGCGTAGCTACTCCTGTCTCACCAAGATCCGTATCCCAAGGTGGATTGGTTCCCAGCCATCCGTTAAGGTGGAGCACCATGGGTTCTGTGATGCCTCGAAACGGCGCGGTTGTTTGATTATATGTGTGTATGTATGTGGGTGTGAATATAAACGATTCTATGTATCGACGCGTACCGGAATGTACGGGGGTGGGTAGAATACTAAAAACTCCCGCTTAGTGAGCTGGCTGCCCGCCAACTCGCTAGCGCCAGGCAAGAGAGAGCGCGCTCCGGCTGTTAACAACAGCCCCCTGCCAACTCGCTGCTGCTACTCTCAACATCCTCCCCCCCCCTTGCAGGACTGCAATGGAGAACCTCTATGGCTGAGTGCACGCCCTTCGTTAATGTTGGATGGAGCGAGGAGGTTCTACGGACAGAAGAACGACCTTTGCGACGGGCCTTTTGAGGACCCCCCGTGCAGTGAGGATGTCGACTACACGGACCCGATCGTCGGCGCCGGGGTACACGGAATGGATTCGTCCGAGACGCCATTCATTAGACGGCAAGTTGTCTTCCTTGACGACGACCATATCACCAATCTGCAGATTGGGCGTGGGCGTTTGCCATTTGGTCCGCTTGTGGAGTTCCTTGAGGTATTCCTCTTTCCACCTACGACAGAACTGTTGGTTGAGTGCCTTTAGATGTTGCCATCGATTTATGATCGAGGTGAGGTCACCCTTAACTTCTGGCTCCGCCGTCGCCATTAAGGGTCCCCCCGTAAGGAAATGCCCGGGAGTTAGGGCCAGTAACTCCGTCGGATCTTCGGACATAGGCGAGAGCGGTCTGGAATTAAGGCACGCCTCTATTTTCGAGAGAAGCGTGGAGAGCTCCTCGAAGGTGTATCTACGAGTGGACGTGGCCTTATAGAACAGGGTTTTGAAGCTCTTCACTCCGGCTTCCCAAAGTCCCCCCATATGTGGGGCCCCTGGTGGGATGAATTTCCACGAGACCCTTTGGTGACTATACGCATCAATCACAGAGTCCTTAAATGCTTCTAGGAAATCACGGGCCAGTACTGTGGCTGCGCCCACAAAGGTCTTGCCGTTATCGGAGTGGATACTCTGTGGACAGCCTCGTCTCGCGACGAACCGCGCGAAGGCAGCGAGAAATTTCTCGGTGGTGAGGTCGGACGTAGGCTCCAAATGAATAGCCTTCGTGGAGAAACACACGAACACGCACACATACCCCTTGGTAATAAGGCACGCCCGCCCTGTGTAGTTGCGGATTTCGAAGGGACCGGCGTAGTCAATTCCGGTGTGCGTGAAAGGTCGGGAGAATGAAGTTCGCTCCCTGGGGAGATCCCCCATCAGTTGAGTTTGCAACTTCCTTTTGTGGATAAGGCACACTTTGCAAGAGTTCACGACACCCTTCATCAGCTTCTGAATCCGTGGAATCCAATACTTGGATCGGATAAGTCGCACCATCAATTGGCTGCCCCCGTGAAGAGTGATCCGGTGTGTGAACTGCGTGAGGAGTCGCGACAAACGACAGTTATACGGAAGAATTATGGGATGTCGCTCGTCATACTTCAGCCCTTGCGCCGTAGATACACGGCCGCAGGAGCGTATGACCCCATGTTGATCCATAAACGGATTCAAATTCAGGATAGAACTTGATCGAGGCACTGGACGCTTCTCACGTAAGGAGTGATACTCTTGAGAATATTCTCGGCGCTGAGTTTCTAGGATAAGAGTTCGTTCTGCCTCGTTAATTTCTCCGCTTGTAGGATGGATCTCCTGTGCGTACGGTAGTTTTCGGCAGCGCTGTAGGAAACGCAGGACGTACGCGCGGACTCGTAGAGCTTTTTCAAGCGTGGAGAATCGCTCGAGGAAGTCTTCGGGTGGGCTGGTTGTGAAATGGACTTTCACAGCCCGCTGCTCGAGGTCTATGACGGGGGTTTCCTGATCTTGGAGCGGCCATTGAGAGCGTGGTTGCTGTAACCACGAGGGCCCATGCCACCAGAGATGGTTGTCAACCAGATCCTGTAGAGGAACCCCCCGACTGGCTAAATCCGCCGGGTTGTGCTCGGAGCGCACATGAGACCACTTTTGGGTGTCGGTGGTTTGAGCGATTTTCGTCACTCGATTGGCCACGAAGGTGGTCCAATGGCGTGCAGGCTTGTTCAACCAGGCGAGAACGATTGTGGAATCTGTCCAGTAGTAACAGGTAGACCCTGTCGTCGGCATACTTGGCAGGATAGCCGTCGCCATTTCGGCTAGAAGCACGGCCCCGCACAGCTCTAACCGGGGAAGCGATACGGTTTTTACGGGCGCAACTCGTGTCTTCGCTGCCAGTAGATGCACGTCGATACGCTGGCCCATATCAACGCGAACATAAATCGCGGCGCCGTAAGCCTTTTCTGAGGCATCACAGAACCCATGGTGCTCCACCTTAACGGATGGCTGGGAACCAATCCACCTTGGGATACGGATCTTGGTGAGACAGGAGTAGCTACGCAGGAAGGCTTGCCAGTATTGACACAGTTCGTTCGGAAGGTTCTCGTCCCACTCCAGTTCCTGCAACCAAATTTCCTGCATGAAGATCTTGGAGCGGACGATGAACGGTGCCAGCCACCCTGCAGGATCAAACAGTTTCGCTATCTGCGAGAGGACTTCTCGCTTGGTGTAGGATGACTCAAGCGAGAGCACCGGAGGAACAAAGAAGAACTCGTCGGAGGTCGCTTTCCAGCGAATGCCGAGAGTCTTTGCCGTGCTCTGTGCGTCAATCTCCAGGAAATCAGTGTGGAGGAGGTGGTCACTCGGAATCTCGGCCAATACGTCCTTGTGGTTGGCTGACTGTAGCAGCAGCGAGTTGGCAGGGGGCTGTTGTTAACAGCCGGAGCGCGCTCTCTCTTGCCTGGCGCTAGCGAGTTGGCGGGCAGCCAGCTCACTAAGCGGGAGTTTTTAGTATTCTACCCACCCCCGTACATTCCGGTACGCGTCGATACATAGAATCGTTTATATTCACACCCACATACATACACACATATAATCAAACAACCGCGCCGTTTCGAGTGCCCAATAAACCGATTTGTTAACCATCATACTGTGCCTATTCATTGCGGGACACTTTGGATCTTCTGAGGGCTTATCTGCAGCACTAGGAAGCGCCCTACTACAAACAGTTACAATCATTTGCAAAAGTGCGATGATCCACAATGTCCATAGCTTTAAATTGAGTGCACTCAATCGAGACCCGGATTATGGAGCAAGTCAACATGATGAGAAACTGCACGAGGTCTATTCGGCACAATGATTGCATCATGAATTGTACTTGGCTCTCTCGAGACAATCAATCACAGCATGCGAAAAGGAAGACGAACAGGTGAACATTTTTTGGTTGGCAACGAAAGATACTTTTAAATTAACTCCATTGCTCGGAGGTTTTAATTTGTAATGGTCGTCAGTCGCTGCAACGCTTGGCACCAACCTTCGTATCGACCAGAGAACGTAAGAATGCGTATTTTCTCAAAATGTAACTCTGCCGGTCCCGCTGAATCCCGAAACTTTTCCAGAAGGTGGGTTGTCTCTCAAATAAGCGTTCCACAGTACTCGATATACAAAGTATATATCGGGTATATCCAAATCCGTATTTGCAAACACATCTTCTTCGTTTTATTGGACTAGATCCTCAGAGAGATCCATAAAGCGGTTGAAAGTTGTAACCAATCGTTCCAATTTGTGCTCTAAAGCTTGTACCTTGTAACCACATGAGTGTAGAAATTCCCGCGCGCCAGTAAAATTGCGAGTGATTTGGGATTTTCAGGCACCAAGTTGCTCAAATATGCGATGTACGTGTGCAATGCACACTGTGCATTCATGACGAAAAAAATGAAACACTTTGGTTGCGAATGAGTGGACTGTATCATCCTTATATATTTTAGATTTTATTTATAATTAATAATGGTGGCTTGTAATTAATTTTACAGCGGGATATAAAAGTAGCGGGACGGCAATTGCGAGGCTGTTGGCTCATGTTATCACATTCACTTTGCATTTTACTTTACAGCCAAAAGTCAAAATTTTCATTTCAAGGCGCTCAGGAATACACAGTAGTAAATTTACTCTTTGTACTGTTAAGCGCCAAATTTACTCCTGTTATACCCACGCGTTAGTGCCAGCTCATAGAAAAAGGACTCTGTTATGTTTAGTAGAGACCTATCGATAGCCAAATCGGGCTGCGACAGCTGTTAAGTTGAATTCATATCATTTTTTTACCTGACCAATTTTGTATCTAATTTTGAGGTTTTTTTAAAATAAAAATTATTTATGAAAAGGGGCACAAGCTCAATTGCTCTGGTAATGGTGTCAAATTCATATCAATGAATCATTAGGTCATCTATTGCAATTACGATTTGTTTAGCTGTATGAAAAACCGTTTACTTTTCATTTCGGCATTTCGGAATTTGTTGCCGAGTGCGGGAGCGCCTGACTTTTCGTTGTGAAAAGTAAATCACAAAAAAAATGTGAAAGTGACAATCGGAGCCTGCCTGTGTAATGAATAACAAGCGTGTGTTTGGAGAAGCTGCATAATGAGGCAGACTCCTGTTTTAACTTTTACTTAAAGTGTGCTATTTACTTTTCAAAACAAAATATAAGGTTCTCCCGCATTCTTCAAGCGCAAGACTTTTCCGTTTTCAAAACGTCAACACATTTCGCGCCGAAATGTAAGTAAACGTATTTTTATACAACAAAACGAATCTTAATTGCAAAAGGAAATAAAATAGAATAATCATTGATGCATTGACATGATTTTGCTAACAGGGCAATTGAGCTTGTGACCTTTTTAAAAATATGTATGAGGACAACCGAGCTAAAACAGGGAATTGCATGTTTCTGGTGGAATGACCAGATAAGCGGGCCTAGGAGTGCGTGTCTTCGTGCTAGAAGACGTTCCCAAAAAGCAAGGGGGCGCTCAGACTTTCAAGCAAGGCTAGATGTGTTCCGGATGGCCAAGAAGGAACTGAAGATGGGAATCAAGCGCAGCAAAGCCAGCAGCTTCAGCCAAATATGCGAGGAAGCAGATATCAATCCTTGGGGCCCCACCTATAGAGTGATCATCAAGAGACTGCGTAGTCATTTCACGCCAAGGACAACGTGTCCCACGACAACGGAAAACGGGCCGCCTGCTACCTTGGTTGAAATCCAAAGAGCGTGCAGAGGAGTGGCGAACACAAAGACGCCGGGGCCCGATTGCGTGCCAAATAGACCCCTCAAACTGGCGATCAACGTCGCTTTCATGGATGCATTTACACAATGCCTCGTGGAAGGAATCTTTCCTAAGCCTTGAAAGCAGCAGAAGCTTATTTTACTTCCGAAGGGAGACAAGCCGGCACACGATCCCTCTGCATATCGACCAATCTGCCTTTTAGATACAGTGGATAAAATCTTCGAGATAGTCCTTCTACAATAACCTATTGGACTCCATGCAAGAAAGGGCACTCTCGGATGCGCAGTATTGCTTTCGTAAGTCCCGATCTTCTGTTGAAGCAGTGACGCTGGTCACGAGCATAGCAATCGAGCGAAAACAATGGAGATGGCAAAAGAATACTTTGCCGTGGTATGTACGTATGAATCACGTTTAACACTGCGTGCTGAAGTACAATTCTAACATCCCTGAAAAAGCCTGGATTTCCGAGCTATCTTGTGCGGATAGTATCAAGCTATCTATCAGACAGAGTACTCCTGTACGACACGGACGATGGAACAAAGCGGTACCCAGTCACAGCCGGTGTTTTGCAGAGGTCAGAAATTGGCCCGCTATTATGTAATCTGATGTACGATAAAGTCCTCCGGATCGGGCTTCCCCGTAGCGCTTTTCGTGGTGGCTCAGAACGTACGAGAAGTTGAGATGGCGAGTGGGTCGAAAACGCAGGAGTTGATCTGGCAGTTCATAAAACGGAAGCTCTAATTATATTCAGCAGGAAGATCATGGAGTCCATGACAATACAGGTGTGGAATGCGAGCATTGTATCAGCTCCATAACTCAAATATCTTCGAGTCATACTGGATAACCGACTGAGCTTTAGGAGCCACAAAGAGCACGCTAGCAGAAAAGCAGCACGTTGGTAGATGGTCTAGCGCGTATGATGCCTAATATCGGAGGACACTGGGTTGGAAGTCGACTATTCTTTTCCCGGGTATTATATCCGTCCTATTGTATGCAGTGTGGACAGCTGCGCTAAAAAATTTAGAGCTCCGACGCAAGAAGTCGTCGATCTACCGACTTAACGCACTGCCAGTCATATCCGGATTACGAACGGTCTGAGATGACGCTGCGCTGGTTCTGGCAGGAATGATTCCCGTGGATATACTGGCCAAGAAGACTGAGGCGGCTTCAGAAGTAAGACGTAAGGCGTGACTCCTGCGGGAAGAACGCGATGGATGGAGAAATAACAGGAAAGATAGGACACCATAACGAAAGGCAGATGGACCCATAGGCTGATACCGAGGCTGGAGGTATGGACAGGAAAAGTGACTGAGCACATAACCTATTAAGTAACTTAAATTCATAACAGTGCTTGGATGTTTTAAGGAATACCTATACCGGTTCTAGCACGAACCGTCACCTGCATTCCCAGAGTGCGACGAGCAAGGAGAAAGAGAGAAGCATGTAATGTACCAAGTCCGCAGGTACGTGGATATGCGCAGAGCGATCAAACATATTGAGGAAGTGATCGACCATATGTTGGAGAAAACTTGGAAGCAAACTTGCATAACGA
>JAECWT010000021.1:0-24958 GCA_018150885.1 Drosophila tristis | reverse complement strand
AGAAATATGCTCGAATTAAATAAGCAGAAAAATAAGGAATTATATGATTTAAAAACTAGGGACATAACTCTATGTTTATGTTTGATGTTTATGTTTATTTTGATTTTTCCTAGTGCTACAAGTAAAACTTATTTTTAATGCACTAGTCACAGAAGAGTTATAGTTACAATTACAATATTTACTCTTATTTCTAAACAATATTTGACATACATCAAGATTAATTTATTTCATCTATTTTGTATTTAATATTTAATATAATATTTAATATACTTTAATTTAAACTCAATTTTTCATTTTTTCATTTTTATTCTTATTTTAGGTTTTTATATATATATTTTTTTTTTTTTTTTTTTTTTTTTTTTAGTTTTATGTGTTATGATTGTAGGTGTGTTTTTAAATTTTTCCTAAATTGCGTTGGGTTGCTCAATGACTTTACATGATGGGGAAGCTGGTTCCATATGCGAATTGCATTTATAAAATATTGCCGTTCTGAATTCAATGTTTTGTATCGAATGCTCTTTATGTTGTTGGTTCGCGCAGAGTTAGCGAAATTAAGTTTCTGGTAAAGGTATGCTGGTTCTTTAGTGAAAACTATTTGATGTAAGAAAATTAGTGTTTTATAGTCCATCCATTTCAAAAAGTCAAGTTCAAATATCGTAGAAGCTATGTCTGATATTCTGTCTCTCCTCGTCAAATCGTAAATGTATCTTGCTATATCATTATATGCTACGGTCAGCTTGTGTCTACTCCTAGAGTCGCAATTTCCAAATACCTCAACGCCATGCAAGAGAGCAGGAATGAGGTATGCTTTTGCAAGCATCATGCGGGTTTGGGTTGGCAGAAAGCGTTGCGTAAATTTAAGTGATCTTAGTATTCCATAAGTTCTTCCTGACGCTCTATTAACTTGGTCGACCCATGTTAATGATCTATTAATCACAAACCCTAAGTTGCTTGCCCTTTCGCAGTATTCAATCGGTGTGTTACCAATTTGAAGCCGTCTTATTGCATTCATATCCACTTTCGTTTTGTTTTTATAAATAACAAGACATTTAGACTTCATAGGATTGAGGGAAAGCCCAATAGCATAAGCCCAGTTGCTAATTTTGTCGAGTTCCCTATTACACGCATTTATACAATCATTTAGTTCACATAGAGGTCGACTAACATAAAGTTGGACATCATCTGCATACATATGACAACTAGACTCAGACAAAACAGATGGCAGATCGTTAACATATATAACGAATAACAATGGTCCAAGAACTGATCCTTGGGGTACACCACGTTTAACAAATAAAGACGCTGACTTAGCAGTTGTTGTGACAACTGTTTGACATCTATTGCACAGGTATGAGGTCATTAGTTTTACAGCCGTTGGAGAGAAGTTGCACTCATTGTGTAGTTTTTCGACCAGAATTGCATGATCAACGGTGTCAAAGGCCTTGCTAAAGTCAAGTAGTGTCAGGAATGTTATTTTGCCCTCATCCATTTGTTCTCGTATATCCTCTACTATTTTTATAATGGCTGTTGTACAGCTTCTATTTCTCCTAAATCCAGACTGATTATCATTTAGTATTTTGTGCTCTGTCAGATAGTCACTGATCTGTTTTGCCATTAAGCTTTCAAAGGCTTTCGATAGCATTGGGAGAATTGAAATAGGTCTATAATCTTTTGAATTTGATTTTGGGATGGGTATGATTTTAGCTTCTTTCCATTTTTCAGGGAACGTTGACGTCATTAGAGCAGTATTGAATATATGGGTAATTGGCATTATAATATATGGGAGTATAAGTTTGAGAAATTTGGGGTTCATATTATCTAGACCAGTTGCGGTGGACTTTATTTTCAAAATACAGTCAAGGGCATCTCTCGGACTCACGCTGATAAAGTTAAAGTCTGGAAATGTATGACTGGCAGGTACGGAGCTCAGTCTTGTATTGTTTCTAGTGACAGGCACTGGAGGTTGCGAAAATTTTATATTTAGTTCTTCAACATTAATATTTGCTTGGGCCACAGATTGTTGTTTCCCTATCCCTATACTTTTTATTGCTTGCCATTTTTGTTTAGAAGTGATTGCTTCGTTAAGTGTTACTGTATAGTACGATTTTTTAGCTTCGATAATTCTCTTTGACACATTCTGTCTATTTTCTTGGTAAATTTTAAAATGAGTTTCAGTCTTGTATCTCTTCCACTTATGATAAGCTTGGTTTCTTTTTTTAATTCCTAGTTTTAGGTCATTTGAGAACCAAGGATTTGCTTTTCGATTGGCAGTTGCTCTCTTTAGCGGAACATTCTGATTAAATAGGTAATTAATATTAAACTGAAGCTGGTCAAGTTGAGTGTTAACGGATAATTGGTCATATATAGAGTGCCAGTCAAGTAGGTTAATGTCAATGTCAAGCTTTGCAAAGTCAATATTTTTGAAGTCTCTGTAGAATATGGGAGGGTCATTTTCGTCAAGATTAAAGTCATAGGTCAAAAATAATAAGTCATGTTTTGAATATCCAGGTACTGAAAGTTGATCGTATAACATTATCTTTGTTTTAACATTCACAAAAAATAAGTCAAGTAAAGTATTTCGGGTTTTTGTATAGTGTGTGGCCACCGTAGAGTTTACCAAGTTCAGTCCTAATGCTTCCATATGTTCTGTCAAGTGACTTTGTCTGAATATATCACAGTTAAAATCTCCAGTCAGAATTATATCAGTATATGTAAGGGATATGTCAGATATTTTAGTTGTCAATTCGGAATAGTCAATGTTCTGATTAGGTCGATAAATGCATCCTAGTAGTAATTTATTTGAGCTTTTTGTGTCGATCAGTTTTACAAAAATATATTCGAGTTCACTTTCTGGGGGCTGTTTGCAGACAATTTTAGTCAGGATATTTTTTCTTGTGTAAATTGCAACGCCACCCGCATGGCCAATACGATCTGAACGAAAAACATTGTAACCACTACATGCAATTAACAAATCACTACATTCAGAGACGAACCAAGTTTCAGACACACAAATAACATCTATTTTAGAATCGGTAAACATATATCTGAACTCTTCTATTTTCTTTGGCAGGCTTTGTGCATTAATATGGCAAATTTTTAGGCCAGATCTTTGCTTCACCAGAATTCTTAGCAAACCATGGGTATTAGGATTTATGCTTTCTGTGGAATCACCCATTTTAAATGTTCAAATGAAGTAATATTCAACAGCGCAAGAACAGGAAAAAATCCAAAAACACATCTAAAAACACATATTTTAATTAAAACTACTGGTAAAGTATTATTAATTTTACTTGCTATCATTTCTGCGTCACTGCTGCTCTCCTTCTTGATGGCGAAAGGAACAAGTTGGTATCATGGAAAGGTGGTTCATGTTTTCTAGAACAATGATTTCACCGTTTTGGCTTGCCCTGACATGTACTACTCCTCTTCGCGTGAACACAGCCGTTAGTTTCCTAGCCTTTTTCAGCTTCATAGCTTCCCTGAAAACCAAATAGTTTTCCTTCGTTAATTGCTCGTTGACATAAACGGGGGCCGGGGAGTCCAATCCAAGTTGCTGGAGGGTCAGTGTTTGCTGCGTTTCGCGCCTTAGCGTGCCAATTGCTCTGAGCAGCGCAGCCTTATCACGTAAGTGATCGAGCTTGACGATTATTACCGGATCAACTATTGACTGTGGTTGGTTCCGTCCTTTTCCCATGCGGTAGATGTCCTTAATGGTAGGCGCTGGGGTTAAATTTAAATTGAAGCATAGGGTGTTGAAAATATGCTTCAATTTTTCGCCTTCAACAAAGGGGACACCGTGAATGCGCAAATCGCAGGCGATGTTTGCATTTTCTTGCACAGATAGCTTGTGACTTAGCTTAGCTTCTAGATCGGCGACTCTTTGCGTTATTCCTCGAGCCTCGCCCAACTCCTTTTCAAGGAACTCCACCCGGTCGCTAAGCTGCTTTATTTGTCCAGTTAGAGTGCCTATTTTTTCGGCTAATAAATCACATAACCGATTTTCGCATTCTTCCATTTTTGTTGCAATGAGATCCGTCTGCTCCTTTAGGCGTTTGTCCAATAGTTGCAGAAGGCTTGGCGACAGAGAATCAGCTTTTGTGCTGATTTGAGGTCAGTGTCGGTGTTTTCACGCACTCGCTTAGTAACTGGTGGCATTTCAAACTTCTAACTGAAAAACTGCTTGAAAGTTGTAACACCGATACTGCTTTGCCGATCAACGGATCTGATGTGGTGAGCGAGCGCCCTCTGGTGGAATTTGTGACAAGCTTTTCCGATATCTGTATCAATCGCTGGACAGCTGTCTAATGTTACCTCTAATGCAAAGTGCAATTGTTTTCTCCTTCACACGCTGAGTGAAAAATTTTTATTTCGCGCTTTTTCCTCGTCTCCTTTCCTCACGTGAGCCAAATTTGAGTGATTTTAAGATGATGGATTTCGACAAAAATATAAAGTTGTTTTTATCCACGGCCCGGCCAGTTGGAGAGTCGGTGTCAGTTGTCGGGTGTTGGTAAGCACCTTATGCTTGGATTTTCCAACAGCTGATCTTTTATTATTTGCAGACTTCTTGGAAAAATGTATGCATTGGCGGAGCTCGGCACTAGCACGTCTTTCACAAGTTAACAGTAACAGTAGGAGATAAAGTTTTACTAAAAAACGAAGTAGGCCATAAGCTCGATTTTAAATACACAGGGCCCTATAGAGTTGAAAAAATAGAAGATAATGATAATATAGTTATTTCCAGAAATAAAAGTAAAAAACAAACAGTTCATAAAGATAGGTTAAAAATCTTTAATTCATAAGAAAAAAAAAAAATTAAAATTTTAATTATGCAGGGTGTGCAAAGATATATGTATATACATATATAAAAAAAAAAAAAAATAATAAAAAAAAAAAAGTTTTATATAAATTAATTTAACTAAAATAACTCCACTTAGTTACGTTATTTTTCAAAAGGAGGGAGATGTAGTATGTGCATATATTGAGGGTACACTGTACCAATAAAGTAAGCATAAATATATCAGCAACACATTGTTGCAATAGTGACATATACATATAAGTTAACACATATTACAAGTTATCGCACGATCCCATGGTTCGTCACAAGCAGATGAAGCAGCCAACGCTACTCCCAGGTGAAGCGATCAACACCTAGCAAAAATGCAAACTCAGCACACGGCAAAAGACAGGAGACCAGCAGAAGGGGCTTAGGCAATAAGAACCTAAAATAATATTAAATAAATAAATGTTCCTAACAATATATATTCCCGAAGTACCAACGAAATTCCTTTCCCACGGTACTGGTGCACACCGATCACCTTACCTGGGACATTGGACCCTTGTTGGGAGGCGAGTGCTTAGGTAATCTTTGATTACCGGGCAAAACCCCCACATGCGCAAGCCAGTCAGCAGTCTCCGACTCTCCTTACCGGGGATATTGGACACTGACTACAGGGTTAATGATTTGGTAACCTTCTGTTACCGATCAGCCCGTCTGCACGCGCAGACTATAATTCGGCCAGAGAGATTTATGTAAGAACCCTTCCCACGGTCTGGAGTAGAAATAAGATATCTATAAGACATTCATGGAAGGCCGGCCGAGCTATAAAAAGGCAGTCCACCAGCCATCAAGAGGCAGTCAAAATCACCCTCCGCGTCGCAGTGCAAGTAAACATAACATAACCGGGTAGAATAATCATACGGAAGAATAAAGAAAACCATTAAAATTAAAAGAACCAAAAAAAAGTGTTGTGATTTCTATTTCAGTTTCGGGCAAAGTTCCTGGTTTCCCGATAAAGTCCTCGTGAATTATAAATATCTTGTAATTCAGGACCCTGGACAGACTGATGCATACCTCAGCCTGAAATAGGACATTACAAGTGGCGCCCGAGCAGGGACTTTAAAGGATTTTTGAAGGAAAACATCAAGAAAAACCGAAATCAGGGACTTCGTGGATTAAAGACCCACTGCCAGCAAAAGGAAAATTGAATAGAAACGCGACAATAATTCATTAACGTTATCCGGACGCGAAAACAATCGCGAAAGTAAACGCAGTGCCGACCCGAAAAGTGCCGTTTAACCGTGAATCAAGTGCCAAAACCAACAGAAAACCACCATGGAACACCACGACGAGGAACAACCAGAGGAGGCATACCCTGCGGGACACCTTTCTAATCCAGGGGTCAGCACCGGCTGGATCCACAAACTTCGTCGGGACGAGCTGGAAGTCCTCGCCGAGGAATTCGGATTCAGCGGCGAAGGAACGGTCGATGAACGCCGAAAGAAATTTGCCGCGCTAGTCGCTGGACCACTCTCTCAAGATGCCTGGGTTCGCTTAGGAGAGTTTGAAAGGTACTATGCCAAACCATCCTCACGCTCTCGCTCCAAGTCACCACTGCCTACTACTCCTGGACCATCCGACACTCGCCAAATGGATCCTAAGGCCGGACTACGAGTCCCCGCAGCCACCGAATACCGCACTCCTACTGCCCCGTTTCCAAGGCCCCTAGCTACAGAAACCCACACAGCACCCGTGCCGAGGATCTTGCCAGCGATCGACCGACCCATGGAAGGGCACCACTACAACCACGCCGCACCATTGGCGGAACGCATCCGAAAGTGGGGAATCCAGTTTGACGGCCAAGATGACCCTCTAGCATTCATCGAACTGCTCGAAGAACGCGCGCTCTCGTATGGGGTGGACACAAACCATCTGCCGCGGGCCATGGCCGAACTTCTCACAGACCGTGCCAGTCGTTGGTTCCGCACCAGCCGCCTACAAAGTTCCTCATGGGAAAATTTCCGCCAGGAATTCTTAACGTTCTTCTTGCCACCACGGTATTTTGAACAATTGGAAGACCGGATCCGAGCCCGAAAGCAATTGGCTGGGGAACTGTTCAAAGATTTCCTCATCGAGATACGTCTACTTATGCACCACGCTGGGTACGACGCAACCAAGGAGCTAACCAGGATCTACGACAACGCCCTTCCAGCCTACCAGATGTACGTGCGCCGCCACGAACTGCAGGACTTGTCACAGCTAACACTGCTGGCCACGGAGTTTGAGAGTATTCAAGAGCGGACCATTCCGAGCACTCTCGTACCGCCACGACACACGCCCAGATACGCACGGCCTACTACAGAACAGAGGAGCGACGATTCCAATCGGACACCATTCCGGAAGCCTCATTGGAACTCGGCAGACTCACCAAGAAGACAGCCAACCAACCCAGTGAGTACAACAAAGCCCGAGGTAGCACATCGCATGATCACGACCCCCATCGCCAACCCACGCGCAGCCTGTCGCCGGTGTGGCGAAGCAGGGCATGCGACATATGAATGCCAAAATCCCTCGATCCTGTTCTGTTGGGAATGCGGCAAGCGCGGCACCCGGACCGTCGATTGCTGTCGCCAGAACACGTCGGGAAACGACTCGCGTCCTCGACTGACACGGGATCAGCCGGGAACGACGTCTGCCCCGACCCACGAATAAAAACCCCGCTACACCTGAACGAGAACCGGATAGTGGCAATGGTAACCATAGGAGGACAGGCAACGGAAGCCACCGTCGACACAGGGGCATCCCGAAGCTTTATCAGTGCAAACCTCGCCCGACAACTAGACAACAACACCAACCTACAAGATGCATGCGTCCGCATACGCCTGGCCGACGGCTCGGTCAGAGAGATCACCCAGATTCTACTGGCGCACATCAGACTGGATCAAAGAGAAGTTCAAATACCCCTCCTTGTCCTACCAAACATGTTGGATCAAGTTATCGTCGGCATGGACTTCCTATGCGCCATTGAAACAACGATCCAGTGCGGTACCACACTTCTACAATTACGAGATCAGTGCCACACACCACATATCCACACCGTTCCAACCAACAGAGTACAAGGCCACGAACCCCGACACCAGAAACTGAAGCCAACGGCGGCCGTCATATGTCCGCAACCTATCCCAACAATTTCGGCACCCAGCCACGCCAACATGACACCCATACACACCTCAGCGAACACACGACCACGACCTACCCCGATGAACAAAACGACCCAGATCGCCACGGAGAACACGACACCCAGCCCAGCCCCAGCAGAGGCAAAGCGCCGGCCCACGAACATGATGCCGAAACCAACGACACGAAACAACAATCAAGCAAACGGGAAAACGAGTCCCACGGTCACTACGGAGCAACCGCGTCCTAGGCCAACCACAGGGGACACATACCCCAAAGAAACTACGAGAATCTCACCCACGAGACAAGCACTAACGCACTGGAACCCGGCGCTCGACACAGGAAGCCCAGGTCCAAGTCCAGCAACGGAGCATGTAAGTACCACCTCCTCCAAAAAGAAAGTGAACACAGAAACACCCTCCGAGACGACCATCAGCCCTGAACCAAGGCAACAACATCGACACCGACAACGGCAGCAACCGATCGAGAGCCCAGCAACAAGGGAAACAGCCACGCTAACCCCACACTGGTCGGGGCCCATAATCGAACTGATATCCACAGAGCCCCTCAACGCGGGCCCGGAAACCAGCACGATGACCCCACGATACACCGACCGCAGCCCTGTCGTACCCACGGCCGACGCCACACCGATCCTCGCCCACCCAATGGAGTACCTTCCGCGTACTGACATGATTTTTAGCGTCATGCACCGAGCCATGCCTAAAGCCATGTCCGAGATCTTCGTCGCCCATACAAGTCGTTGTTGTGATACCAGAGGCGTCATCGCGACTCACCTGTTCACGTACCAGTCTGGCCGTAGTATAACACGAGTACTACACCCGGCGTACCAAAACATCATACCCATGGTCGACACCACACCCATCGTCGCCCACATAAGCGACTACCAACGGAGGATCGAACCGCCCAGCGCCTTCGATACAACCCTCTTACCCGAAGACCCACGCCAACCACCTGACTCCGAAGCCGCCGACCCAACAGAACATGAGCCTGAACCAGTCCCGGAGCCGTGGCCGCCAGATTTAGCGCCGCAGATTCAAGCATTTCTAGAGGAGGAGTTACCAAAATTTGATGGCCTCCACGGAACGTCGGACATCGCCAAGCATACTATTGTCATGAGGGATAACCGGCCCATAAAACAGCGGTACTATCCTAAGAACCCAGCAATGATGCGAATAATTGATGAACAAGTGGACCAATTGATTTCGGAAGGCCTCATCGAGCCCTCCCGGAGCCCCCACAGCGCCCCAATTGTACTCGTCCGTAAAAAGAATGGGAAATGGCGCATGTGCGTGGACTACCGGCAACTCAACACGCATTCCATCCCCGACGCATACCCGTTGCCGAGGATCAACTATATTCTGGAACGGTTACAAAACGCGCGGTTCATCACCACCCTCGACCTGAAAAACGGATACTGGCAGATCCCCATGGCCGACGGAAGTAGAGAAGCAACAGCTTTCACCGTACCGGGCCGGGGCCTCTACCAATGGAAGGTTATGCCTTTTGGACTGCACTCGGCACCGGCAACATTTCAGCGGGCTCTCGACACCGTGATTGGTACAGACATGGAGCCATATGCATTCGCGTACTTAGATGACATTGTCATCGTGGGGCGAGATTTCAATGAACATCTACGCAACTTGAAAGTGGTTTTGTCCCGACTCCGGAAAGCAAACCTAAGGATAAATGCAGAAAAATGCGCATTCTTTCAAACCCAAATCAAGTATCTCGGCCATATGGTCAGCAATGAGGGAATCCACACCGACCCCGACAAGATTGCCGCCGTCAAAGAACTCCGGCCGCCCACCAACCTAAAAGAGCTTCGTCAATGCATCGGGATGGCGTCCTGGTACCGAAGATTTGTACCAAACTTCGCGACGGTCGTCCAACCGATGTCTCGCCTACTCAAGAAGGACCAACCATGGGTATGGTCCGAAGCACAACAGGCTGCGTTTGATCAACTAAAGACACTTCTCACGACCGCCCCCGTCCTTGCGTGCCCAGATTTCAACGTCAAGTTTTCGCTGCAAACAGATGCGAGCAATCTAGGAGTTGGCGCAGTTCTCACCCAAGAAATCGAAGGCAAAGAACGAGTCATAGCATATGTCAGCCGACGACTGAACCAGGCGGAAGAAAACTACTCCGCTACTGACAAGGAGTGCCTAGCGGTCATTTGGGCCATTCGGAAACTACGTTGCTACCTGGAAGGGTACCGATTCGATGTAATCACCGATCATCTAGCGCTAAAATGGCTAAATACGCTTAACAGCCCATACGGTAGAGTGGCGAGATGGGCCCTCGAACTTCAGCAATACCAATATGACGTGCATTATCGAGCGGGCAAACAGAACGTAGTCGCAGATGCACTATCCAGGCAGCCATTAGGAACACTCGCACGGATCGAAGAGGAGAAGACAGCCTGCCCCTGGCTCCAGCACCGGATAAAACAAGTCCAAGACGAGCCTCAGAAATACCCCGACTACACCTATGCTAACGGGGAACTATATCGACATCTGGGCCATGGCGCCGACGACGACGACCATATAGCATGGAAACTCTGCGTAGCAAAAGATCAACGAGCCAGAATACTTCACGAATGCCACGACCAACCCACAGCCGGCCACCTAGGGGTCAGAAAAACCATCACCCGAATATCCCAACGGTACTATTGGCCAGGTTTCTACCGAGACGTGAGGAAATATGTCCGTGGCTGCGTAAGCTGCCAGAAGTTCAAAGCTCAACAGCGCAAGCCGGTGGGACAGATGCTTACTCGCAAAGCCGAAGAGCCATTCGCTACACTATGCGCTGACTTCGTTGGACCACTACCTCGATCAAAGAAAGGAAACACGATGCTGCTCGTCTTCTTTGACACTTTCACGAAATGGGTCGAATTGGTACCACTCAAAAAGGCCACCACCGCTACCCTGGAACTGGCTTTCCGAGAACGAATCCTGAGCCATTTCGGCATACCCAAACGCTTTGTGTGCGACAACGGCACGCAATTCACGAGTCGATCGTTTCGGTCATTTCTACAGACAGCAGGAGTAGAACTGCAACATACCGCACCCTACTGCCCCCAGGAAAATCCAACGGAACGGGCAAATCGGACGGTCAAGACCATGATTGCCCAATTCGTAGGGGATCGTCAAAATACCTGGGATGAGCTGCTACCGGAAATATCCCTCGCAATAAATTCCAGCGTCTCGGAGACAACGGGATTCAGCCCAGCTTTCCTACTGCATGGAAGAGAGCCCCGGTTGCCTGGAGCTCTCTATGACGAAGTCACGACCGGCACCGGAAGCCCCCCAGAGACCGCTCTCGGCAAGGCAACCAAACTTAGCGAAGTATTCACCATTGTCAGAAATAACATCCAGAGGGCAAGCCAAGAACAAGGAAGGCATTACAACCTCCGCCGCCGGCAATGGCGCCCCCTATTGGATCCCTAGTACTTCTACGACAACACCACCTCTCCAACGCGGCCGACGGATTCGCCGCTAAGCTGGCACCGAAATACGATGGACCATACCGAGTCAAAGGTTTTGCATCACCGAACATTGTAAAACTACAGCATCCGGGCAGCCGAAAAGCGAAGGTTGCTAACATCAACGACCTGAAGGAATTCCACGAGGACAGGGATGCCACCGATGAGGCAAATACTACCACTAGCCCCCCGCAATCCCCCTAGCCACGACTTTGGTTTCCATATATCGGCAGCTGACCAGCCAAAGCCAACGAACTCAAAGACGAGAACGCAGCACACGCGCAGCCAAGAACCAAAAACCCGCGGGCTCAGAATATGTAACCAACCCCCACTACCACGGAAGTAACGAACGCTCTCAAATGACGAGTTCAACACCCAAAGAAAGTAAAACTCAGCACATGCGCCACCAAAATCCACAGCAAGAGACGAGACAAAGCAAGGAAATATCAACCTCAGCACACGCGCGGCCAACAGACAGAAAAGTCGAAGACTCAGCACACGTGACATCGAACGGCGATCCCCCTCCCAAGCGAAATACCACCAATAACCGGGAAAAATGTCGCTCAACCCGCTAAGACGAAACCTGAGCCCGGTTCGGAGAAAAATACATAGCCGCAACGGCTCTATCAAGAAAGGGAAAACGCCATATATAGCCGAGTTCTCCCGGTACTAAATCAGTTCGCTGCTTAACTCGAGCAAAAGACATTTCTACAAGTTACTCACCGTTAACTCATCGCCCCTCGAAATACCCAACCAACACCTACGTCTACCGCAGCCAAAACAGTATGGACACTACATTAATTCTGTTCACCATGCTCACGACGACCCAGGCACTAGTCAAATTACATGACTATACGAACGCCGACTACATCCCCATAGTAGATGGAGATGCCGTCATCTGGGATAGCTACGGATACCTACGCCACACGACAAACGTAACCTCTTACGAAGAATACGTGGTGCAAACAGAACAGGCCGCCGAACTATTCGCCGTTAATCGAATGACCGAAGTAATTACCACCGACTTAGGCCACATCCGTAACCTAATCTCTACGCTAAAAATCCACCATCGAGACAGGCGGAGCATCAACATCCTAGGGACGGCCCTTAAAGTTATCGCCGGCACCCCCGATTTCAACGACTGGGAGCAGGTTCGCTTTAAACAAGGCCAACTAGTGGAAGCAGAGGCAAACCAGATGGAGATCAACACCAAGATCCAGGACCGCCTAAATGAGCTGACTCATTACATGAACACGATAAACAAATCCGACGACGCCGAGAGAAACCAACTGGTGGAGATAATTCTGGCTAAAAACAGAATTATTATCACCGATCTGGAAAACCTCATCCTCGGCCTAACTCTGGCACGGATCCATATAATCAGTCCAGCCCTACTAGACGGCGCCGACATCCAAGAGTTCGAGGCACAGCATCTGACCAACCTCAGCTTGGTCGAACTTTTGGGAGTATCAAAAGTGAGCGTCTTTCAGAGCAGCGACCTACTCACGTTCCTGATAAAGTTCCCCCAACCCAAACGAACATGCCGAAAAATGCTCATATTCCCAGTACAACACCAACGGAAAATACTGGACTTCGGCGAGGGAAACATTGTAGCCGAATGTGGAACAGAAGCCGTCAATGTTGGCAACTGCGAGGCTACCGTCGGTGCGACGTTTTGCCAACAACATCAAGGGACCACCTGCGCCCAGCAGATGGTAGCAGGGTCGGTTGCCCACTGCGCAACGCTGCCCGGACATCTCGAAGCGATCAGCCACGTAGATCATGGCACTATCATAGTGAACGACGCACACGTGACCATTTTGGAGGAGACTGGCGCTACACAGAACATCTCTGGGACCTATCTGGTGACATATTCCAACCGGATCGCGCTCAATGGGACCTGGTATGTAAACCACCTAGGAGACTCGAGACGAAAAGCCGTGGTGTCCGCAATGACCCAGGTAAATGTGACGTCCCATCAAGAACGGCTGAGTCTACCCTTCTTGAGGGAACTCAGCCTGAGAAACCTTAAGCACATCGGCCACCTGCACGAAGTGCTGACGATCAGAAGTGTGACCGCATATATTCTCACGGCAAGCATCGCATTCCCACTCTGCGTAATCATTTGGGTCCTACATCGCCGGCTGAGAACCCAAAACACGACGCCTACAGACCCCGAGGCCCCAGCTCGCGAAACCGACTCCAGCCAGGTACCCATCACCGACGTTAGAATGGACAAGTCCCACGAACCTCGAAGACAACCAGACGCGGCCACCCGAGTCGGGCCAGCCCCACGTCCACCAGGCCAGGGAACACGGATCACTCCCGTGCTCAACCACTAGACGCGTCAACCAGAAAAATGCTGACCATGACTTCTGCCCGCCGCTTAACGGCCGGCAGACATAAGACCGAGGTAACGTCGGTAGGCGAAACGGTAGTGCCCATCAGTACAAATCGTACGCCCCGAGCAAGAAGTAATTAGACAAAAAAAAAAAAACCCCACAAGTAAGGAACGATGAACAAAAACAGCAACCACGACGACATTATCGTCATCTCCTCGGACGAAGAATCAGAAGACTCCACCACCAGCACCGAGGAAGACGAAGAGGAACCACGATACCCCAGATTCCGGCGAGAGAATCTGTGGTCTCCCCCACCGGGAGCTCCAACTAGCAACCGCTTCCCACGGCCGACCACGCCGTCGTACTCGCCAAGGGCGTACGACGACGAGGATTGGCCAGGAACCCGGCCAACATCCACGGCACCACCCGGGCGAAGCAGCCCCCCGCTGTTTACGCGCAGGCCAGCAGGTCACCGCCCCCAGGAATACTGGCCCCCAAGAGCGGAACGCGGCCAGGAAGACGTCCGCCGCGACCCACGATCAGGTCAGGGCTGCGATAAACAGCCCACTCCGGAACCGAAGCCACTAGAAAAAGACGAGCCGTACGCACGACGCGTCTTCCCGGAGTTCGAGCAATACATATACACGAACACGCCCTGGGGACTCCGAGTCACCAGGGTACACCTGACGGCAGTGGATGTACTCGTCCCCCCAGGACAGAGTGCAAGGAAGTACCGCGGGAAGTACCGGAAACAATTCGGGGCAGAATCGGAGGAGGAAGGTGAAAGTCCCGGCCCCAGCCGGAAAAGGCGCCGCTACAACTAAACGCGGCGCCCTATAACACCACCCACCCGGAAGAAAGGGGGGGGTGTAACGAACCATGGATCCCATGGTTCGTCACAAGCAGATGAAGCAGCCAACGCTACTCCCAGGTGAAGCGATCAACACCTAGCAAAAATGCAAACTCAGCACACGGCAAAAGACAGGAGACCAGCAGAAGGGGCTTAGGCAATAAGAACCTAAAATAATATTAAATAAATAAATGTTCCTAACAATATATATTCCCGAAGTACCAACGAAATTCCTTTCCCACGGTACTGGTGCACACCGATCACCTTACCTGGGACATTGGACCCTTGTTGGGAGGCGAGTGCTTAGGTAATCTTTGATTACCGGGCAAAACCCCCACATGCGCAAGCCAGTCAGCAGTCTCCGACTCTCCTTACCGGGGATATTGGACACTGACTACAGGGTTAATGATTTGGTAACCTTCTGTTACCGATCAGCCCGTCTGCACGCGCAGACTATAATTCGGCCAGAGAGATTTATGTAAGAACCCTTCCCACGGTCTGGAGTAGAAATAAGATATCTATAAGACATTCATGGAAGGCCGGCCGAGCTATAAAAAGGCAGTCCACCAGCCATCAAGAGGCAGTCAAAATCACCCTCCGCGTCGCAGTGCAAGTAAACATAACATAACCGGGTAGAATAATCATACGGAAGAATAAAGAAAACCATTAAAATTAAAAGAACCAAAAAAAGTGTTGTGATTTCTATTTCAGTTTCGGGCAAAGTTCCTGGTTTCCCGATAAAGTCCTCGTGAATTATAAATATCTTGTAATTCAGGACCCTGGACAGACTGATGCATACCTCAGCCTGAAATAGGACATTAAAAAATAAATATTTTTTTTTCTACTTTTTTTTTTTTTAATTTATTAATTAAAAATATTTTTGAGCAAAAATTTAATTTAAATAAAAATTTTTTTTTTTTTTTTTTTTTTATAAAAAAAAAAAAAAAGGAAAAAAAAAAATAATAAATTTTAAATAGTAAAAAAAAGTAATTATTTTTTAATTTTATTAAAAAAAAAAAATAAAAAACAAAAAATAAAATATAATTGTTATAGTTTATTTTATATTATTTAATAAATAAAAAATAAAAAATATAAAAAAAAAAAAAAATTTTTAAAATTTAATTTTTTTTTTTTTTTTTTTTACTAAATTAAATATTATAAAAAAAAATTTTATAAAAATAAAAAAATTATAAAAAAAAAAAAAAAAAATAAAACTTTCTTTTTTTTTTTTTTTTTTATAAAAAAAAAAAAAAAAAAATTATTTAAAAAAATTTTTTATTTTTTTTTTTTTTTTTAAAAAAAGAGTTTATGTCTTTTGGCAAAGAAGGAAAAAAAGAAAAAGGGGAGCCATTTTTTTTTTTCTTCCCTCTTCTTTTTATGATGGCGTCATTACTACTAAAAAAATATTAGTAAAAAATAATTTGCTTTTAGCTTTCGTAAAAATAGACTTTTAGATCACGAAATAAAACTAAAACAGTCCTCAAAAGACACAAGTCTTAAAGTATTACATGCAGTGAATAAAGTTAATAAATTTAATAATTTTCAAAATAAAACAAATTTCCAAAATAAAATTCAGTTTAAGTCTAAAAACAAATTTAATAAATTAAAATGTTACCATTGTGGCAAGACTGGACATATCAAAAAGGATTGCTTTAAATACAAGAAAGAAATGGAAAACAATCAAGAAAGACAAGCGCAAATGGCACAAGGCCAAAATGAACCAGTTCGCAATTCCGGGTTCGCATTCATGTTAAAGCGTCATAATAACAATAGCAATAACGAAATTTCATTTTTATTAGATTCGGGTGCATCAGATCATATAATTAATAATGAAAGTCTTTTATCAAACGTCAATTCACTTGAATCGCTAATTAAAATTGCTGTAGCAAAATCAAATGAATATATTCTTGCTACAAAGATGGGAACTATAAACCTAATTACTGATACAATGACCCCAATAACACTACAAAATGTATTATTTTGTCCTGAAGTCACACAAAATTTAATATCTGTTAAGAAGATGCAAGATGCTGGCTTTACTGTTGTATTCCACCCAGGAGGTGTACTTGTAAGTAATGAAGAAATTAATATTATGAATGCACATTATTTTGATAATGTTCCGTCTGTTAGGTTTACAATAACTGAGCAAGCATTTGCATCTAATAAAATAAATTACAGCTTATGGCATGAGAGGTTGGGGCATATAAGCAAAGGCAAATTTCTAGAAATAAAACATAAAAAATTTATTTGAGGATTCTTATATTTTAAACAATATTCAACCCAGTGAAGAGCTATGTGAGAGTTGTATAAAAGGAAAACAAGCAAGACTCCAGTTTGAAAAATTTAACGAGAAGGAACGTGTGAGTCGCTTCTGGGGACGCGACACTACTTATACCCGTACTCAGTCAGTAAATACATTTTGAGATATTATTTTTTAGAATTTTAGAAAAAAAAAATTTTACATTTTACATTTTTTTGCTACATCTGTTATCTACATCTACATCTACAATGTATATTTTACATCTAACATGTAGATTATAGACGTACCATTTATATTCTGCATCTCCACCGATAGGGGTTGCTCGCGCACTGAACGCGGCAGAATGAGTAGCGTGTCCTTGGCTGCAGGAGGCGGGGGAACCAACAGAAAATTAATTTCTTCATTCTGGCTATAATTATGTTCCGATCTGATTCATATTCGGCAATCTGGTAGATATGGTCATTCTGTACGATACTGCGTTTTTAGTTTTATCGTATCTTCAAAATTGTGCCTGCCACAGATTTTCGTCCTTTGTGGGGGCGGAAGGGGGCGGGGCGAAATTTTGAAATACACTTGTAGCAGTGTGATATCACATGAGTCTTGAAACCAAATTTGGTTGCCCTAACTCTTATAGTCTCTGAGATCCAGGCGCTCAACAAGACGGACAGACGGACGGACAGACGGACATGGCTATATCGACTCGGCTATTGATGCTGATCAAGAATATATATACTTTATGGGGTCGGAAACGTTTCCTTCTCTGCGTTGCACACATCCACTTTTACCACAAATCTAATATACCCCTTAACTCTTTTTTGAGTACGGGTATAAAAATAAAGATCACATAAATAGGCCACTGTTTGTTATTCATTCGGACGTGTGTGGTCCAATTTCACCAACAACAGTAGATAGAAAGAATTACTACGTTGTTTTTATTGACCAGTATACACATTACTGTGTTACGTACTTATTAACTTACAAGTCTGATGTGTTTGCTGTTTTTAAAGATTTTATTTTAAAGGCTGAGGCACATTTTAATTTGAATGTAGTAAATTTATACATAGATAATGGGCGAGAATATTTATCAAATGAAATGCGAGAATTTTGCATAGAAAAAGGCATCAGCTGCCACTTGACAGTTCCACATACACCTCAGTTAAATGGTGTATCCGAAAGGATGATAAGAACAATTACAGAGAAAGCTCGTTCTCTGGTTATAGGGGCAGACCTTCAGAAAAGTTTCTGGGGTGAAGCTGTGCTGACAGCTACCTATCTAATAAATAGGAGCCCAAGTAATGCATTGAGAGAATGCATGAAGACACCATTGAGAGAATGCATGAAGACACCATACGAAATGTGGCACAACAGAAAGCCGTGCTTGAAATACTTAAAGGTATTTGGTTCAACAGTATATGTCCATATTAAAATAAGGAAAAGAAAATTCAATGAAAAATCATGGAAAGGTATACTTGTTGGTTATGAATCAAATGGTTATAGAGTATGGAATGTGGAAACTGAAAAATTTGTAATAGCAAGAGATGTTATTGTTGACGAAACAAACATGTCTAAATCTAGAGCTGTTGTTGAAAATGCCATGCATCTTAATGATGAAGATGGTGAAAGTTTCAGTTTGGAAACTTTGGAAGAAAATTCTGATAAGTCAGAAGAACAGCCTAGTGGAGTGGAAGCAATATTAGAGAATGCCGATCCAGAAGTGTCTGGTGATATTTTATCAAAAAGAAGTAATTATAACGTAATTTTTGGTTTCGCAGATAAATATTTGAAAAAGTGAAAGGTTAAAAGAGAAACCAAAAGTGTCTTATCAAGATTTAATAAATAATTGTGTAATGAATGCACAGACTTTATTATATTCAATTCCCAATAAATTTGAGGAGATAAAATATAATAAAGATAGAGAACACTGGGAAGAAGCTGTTAAAGAAGAACTAAGCTCACATTTAATAAACAAAACATGGTCAATTGTTCAAAAGCCTGAAAACAAAAATATTGTGAATTGTAAATGGGTTTAATTATTTAATGTTTTATTCGTATTATTACTAGATATTTGCTCTGGTTACAATGGGTGTATGTTTAAAACGAGGTTATAATATTGGATATAATAGAATGCTGCGCTTTTGCTTCTTGCGTGTTTTCGAGAGAAACTTTGGCACCGAACTGAGTGGCGTCGATCGTTGAACTCTTGTTCTCTTTATTCTTTCGACTGCCGCTTCTGGTCTCTCTATCTGTTACGGGCGCTGTTAGCTTAACAGATTCTGCTGCTCTCTGTGGCTTCTCACCAAATCCCACATTCGGCCCTCCTGACGTTAAGTTCGACCCGAACTCCTTCATAAATTCCGCAACTGTAGAGGTCTTAAAAGGACCTTCTCCTTCTCCTACTTTCTCTACATCATACCGGCCATGCTTGCGAATCTTGACCACTTTATAGGGCCCCAGAAACTTCCCCTTCAACTTCAAACCAACACCATATTGGGTACGCCTGATCGCAACTAAGTCGTTGATACTATATTCCTTTTCATCCTTTCTCTTTTTGTCAAAGGCTCGTTTATTCTCTTCCTGCAATGACTGAATATTGTCCCTAGCATCTTTCCTTAAACGCTCACGCTCTTCATCTAGCTCATCTATGAGGGACTGCTGCACCAATTCTCTCAACTCAGCTATACCAGTTATACGCATGTCTACTCCGGTTAGCAGTTTGAATGGAGTTACTTTGGTGCTCCTAGGCTCAATGTTATTAATCATTTGCTGCACTCTACCTACGTGCTTATACCAATTACCTGGACTTTCCAAACTCATCTTAGACAGCATCGGTACTACTATCTTGTGTATTCTCTCGACCTGTCCATTTCCTCGAGGTACGCCTGTAGTTATTAACAAATGCTGTATCTTCTGCTTCTCACAGTACTCCTTGAATAAGTGTGATGTGAAAGCCGCGCCACGGTCCGTTACAACTCTGAATGGGTTACCGAACGATACCGCCTGCCTCTCTAAGCAATTCACCACCTCATCTACTCCAGTGCTACGTGTCGGATATAACCAAACGTATTTCGAAAATGCGTCAACAACAGCCAAAATGTGATTATATCTTTTCTTTGTAATCTCCATCGGTCCGACGTGGTCTATGTGATAGGTAACCAATGGTTTATCACCTTTATCAATGGGAGTTAAGTACCCTTCTTGTCTGCCTGCTTTGGTATTAACTAAAATACACTCCACACAACTGCCTACTACTTTGTCTACTTTATCCTTTAACTTAGGAATAAAATAAGACTTCTCTATTAAATCTTGAGTTTTCTTCACTGAAAAATGTCCTTGTCTGTGTGCAATCTGTATTATCTCCGTTTCCATTTGCGATGGAACTACTATCAACTCTCGGTTTGGGTCTTTAAACAATACTTGATTTGCTATATAATAATCCTCGTATCCCCTATTTTCCACCAGATTCCTAATTACCTTGGTCCATTCATCTGCACACTGTGCTTCCTTAAGCCTGTGCATCATACTCTCTGTCAGCATGTAACAAACAGTCCGGCTGAGTGCGTCTACGTGTCGCATCTTCGATCCAGAACGATGTTCTATTACATAGTTGTAATCTTGCAGATACATCGCCCACCTAGCTACTCTCAATGGAACGTCTTTCTTTTTCATTGTCATCGCGAATGCGTTACAGTCCGTAATGATTTTGAACTCCAGTCCTAGCACATACACCCGCCATTTAGTTAAAGCCGCTATCACCGCTAGAACCTCCAGTTCGTATGAATGATAGTTTTCCTCACAGGGCGTTGTTTTCTTACTCATATACATTACTGGGTGCAACTGACCATCTTCTGGGTCCTTTTGTAGTAGTACAGCTCCAAACCCCAATTTAGATGCGTCCGTGTGTATCTCTGTCGACCATTTAGGATTGTACAATCTTAACACTGGTTTGCTCGTCAGAGCTGTTTTCAACTGCTCAAATGCTACTCGCTGCAAGTCCTTAAACTCGAACTTAGCATCTTTCTTTAGTAAATCTGACAATGGCCTGGCTATCAACGCGTATCCTTCAACGAACTTTCTGAAATACGAAGTTAGCCCAATGAATCTTTGTATAGCCTTTCTATCCTTAGGTATAGGAAAGTTTGCTACACACTGCGTTTTCTCGTCGCTGGGTGTTATAGTTCCATTTTCCATAATATACCCCAAGAAATCTACCTTAGTTTTCAAAATTTGTCCTTTACTCCAGTTTATCTTTAAACCATTCTTTTCTGCTACCTCCAGCACTCTTTTCAACTTCTTTAAACCTTCCTCAACATCTATACTCGGTATAATAATATCATCCATATATACTACCGCGTCACCGTTCTGAATTAGTTCTCTCATCACCGCCACTATGAAACGGGTAAAACTTGCTGACGAATTCGAAATACCAAACGGTACAAAAAGAAACTCATATTGTCCTTTCTGTGTTACAAACGCTGTATACTTTTGAGACTGTTCTTCGACCGGTACGTGGAAATAACCGTTTTTTAAATCTAATGTAGTAAAAATCAAAGCTCCTTGCAATTTATCGATAACATCCTGCATCTGTACCATCGGAAAGTTATCCCGCACTATTCTCTCGTTCAACTTGCGATAATCGCAGCATAAACGTTTCTGTCCATTTTTCTTTGGCACTAATACAATCGGAGAGGCATATTCCGATGTACTGGGCTTGATTATCCCTTGCGTCAACCACTCGTTGACCTGCTCGTCTACTATGTTCTGCTCGCTATAAGCTATACGTCTGGGATGTTGATACACAGGTAAATCATCGGTTAACACAATTTTCATCTCTATAGGGCACTGTACATCTCGCCTCGGCTTGTATTCCTCAATTATCTTTCTTATTTGACCTCTCTGTGAATAGGGCAAATGCGACAAATCAATATCAATGGTCTCATTCTGCTCAAAACTCACCATACACAAACTCCTAAACTCATTCATCAACTCCATGCATGAATTAACATCTTCTTTTTTATCTGCATGTTCCTGAACTTTTCCTGCAGCACCCCATTTACTTTCTGATCTGAGAACAAAGGACGTGCCATCCCTTGTCACCGTCATGTCTACACTCTCTAGAAGAGTTCTACCCAAGATAGCATCAAAGGCCATGTCTTCGTCCGCAATCACATGAAATTCTACTATTAAGTCAATATCATCAATCTGTACAGGTATGGTGATGCTTCCAAGAGTCATAATTTGAATTTCACCAATTCCTGTTAGACATTTTTCACGTCCAGCCAATCGTTCTTTACCGATCTTCAAAAACACACTTCTGCGTAATAGACACAAGTCGGCACCTGTATCGACTAGTCCTTTAAACGCTACTCTTCCATACCTTACTGATTTCAACTCTAATCCGGAAAACGTGAACGTGCTTGATGGCTTAGTCATACCTTTCTCCAGAACTAGATTGGTTGCCTTTTCCTGTCTAACTGTCATCTCGACCTCGCATTTAGCAGCCCTATGTCCCAACTGGTTGCACCTGAAACACCTGTTATCTTTCTTTGGACAATCCCGTTTAATGTGCGAGTCATCTCCGCAATTATAACACTTTTTAAACTTTTCAGCACCTTTCACTAACTCTTTTTCTCCTTTGTTGAAGTGTGAGTCAAACTTCCCTTGCAGTCTCATTGACCCTGACATCTTCTGGTATGCCTCGATTTGCACCTTTAACTGCCTCATACTCCTAGCCTGATACAGTAAAGCCTTATTTGCATTAGAATCCGGAATCCCATTAACAAAATATTCGATTAAGCTTTCATCCTCCATATCGATCGGCTTTGCCAACTCCATCAGAGCGTACAGATACTCATGCAACGTTTCGTTCTTTTTCTTCTGCCGTTTCCCTAGTCTACGATGTACCTCCGCTGATGACACCCTCACACCAAATTCGTCGATCAATGCACTCTTCAAACCATTCCAATCACGAATATCGCGCTGACTCCTTACAAACAACTTCGCTGCCCCACTGAGCAATTGTTTTGCATATATAAACACCTGCAATTTGTTCCATTCCACCGTCAGTGCACACTCTTCAAGTTCTTCTATCCATTGATTTACGTCTGGCGAGCTTACACCTGAAAACTGTGACACACTGCCTTCTACATCTTTCAATGTAAACCAGGATCTACCTGAACTAACCATGTCTGCTTGACGTCTTGGACCCGATCCACTTGGATTTTCATCTCGCCTTTCCCTTCTACCCTGCTGTGCAGTATTCGAATCTGCCGTTGTAAAAGATATTCCTTCATTAATGTCCTCTTGGATCTCTTCTTCATCACTCACTTCATCGTTATTCTGATTTGTCTGAATACCATAGTGAGCCAGCAGTCTGTCTTGCAACTCAGCTTTTCTTCCGTTTCTGTTTAAACCTATTTCGGCCAATTTCTCACGCAACCCTGCCACAGCCAATGCCAAAATCTCGTCTCTATTCATTTTTACAAACTTTTACAACAATTTGAAAGAATAAGAAATAGATCTATGCCGTTCGCTCGGCTAAATACAGTTTGAAAATCTCAGCGCTTCTTAGACCTTAATACTTAACAGGTTCCTTTCTTCAAACTTTATGTTAATTATTATGTTATGTTATTGAACATGCAAACTTAACACTATGTTAAATGACTCTGTTAAACAACAGCACAATTGCCAAATGCAATTGTTATTCTTCCAATACCACAACAAAATTTTTGCCTGTCTGCTTTTCCAGGTCGTTTGTCGGTTCCTCTTTGTCAGTCGAAATTCGGGAACAGAATTATCTCGCTTTGGAATATTCCGCTGCCACTCACCCTCACCAACCAATTCCAGAATTTTCGTCGTCCTCTCACCAACACAGCTCCAGAATTGTCGTCGCCACACCAATACAGCACCGGAATTGTCGTTGGTCTCTCTCTCTCACCAACACCGCTCCAGAATTGTCGTCGCCACACCAATACAGCTTTAGAATTTTCTCGTCTTCTTCTCGCCGAAATGATGCTCCTGAGTTTTCCAACGCTAAGCACTTGCGGTTTGCCAGCTACTTTCCCTGATCCACGCTTTCTGCTTTGTCCAGATGTCCACCGCCAACGATCCTGCCTACTGCACGTTGCTGTTCATCCACAAATTTTCGCGTTTCCTCCAGGTTGAGTACTGCGTTCCTTTATCGCCCTCTATGCTGCTCACGTTGTTCCTCGCTATTCCGCCTGCTTCTGCTTTTACCGCTTTTGACTGCTGCGTCTCATTTCTTGCACGCACAGTCTTGCCGATTTACACGCCGTCTTTTCTTGCAGACCTTTGGCCTTGACCAGCCGCCTTTGTCCAGCACTTGCGATCCACCGGGTACCTTCACTGCTCCACGCCTTCCACTTTGTCCAGATGTCTACCGCCAACGATCCTGCCTAATGCACGCTGCTGAACATCCACAAATTTTTACGTTGCCTCCAGCTTGGGTACTCGTTTATTTTTGTCGCCTTTTTTGCTGTTCCTCTCGTTCCTCCTGATTCGGTTTGCTTCGGTTTTTCTTCTCTTTGCCGTTGCTGCCTGCCGCCGTCTCGCCCACTCGCACGCTTTTCTGATATTTCTTTGCGCGCCGTAGAGTTTCGTTTGGAAATTTGTTTCCAGAATGTTCCAAACAGCTCCGAAGCGATTCAATTAATGTTCCAATATATCTTTTTAAGCACACATCCTAGTTTGATGACTTCCCGATTGTAAATGTTCAAATCTCCGGCTGAGCCCCCAAAAATTGTGGCCCCGGGTTTTCCGTAGTTGTTAGAATGATCCAGGACGACAGTGTTTATTATATTTAATGTTTTATTCGTATTATTACTAGATATTTGCTCTGGTTACAATGGGTGTATGTTTAAAACGAGGTTATAATATTGGATATAATAGAATGCTTCGCTTTTGCTTCTTGCGTGTTTTCGAGAGAAACTTTGGCACCGAACTGAGTGGCGTCGATCGTTGAACTCTTGTTCTCTTTATTCTTTCGACTGCCGCTTCTGGTCTCTCTATCTGTTACGGGCGCTGTTAGCTTAAC